>JAVSBU010172069.1:0-12436 GCA_033118015.1 Loricariichthys derbyi
ACGCCGGCGTTAATGCTGGCGTTTGATCCCTAAAAAGGCCCGGAAGAGCCAAAAACTCTTCCGGGACGCTTCCTGGACCTCTTACCCTGTATGTGTAAAACCCCCTTAAGTCTACCTTTTTGATTCTTTCTGCTACTGAGAGGTTTGGTCACTGCAGAGCGGGCTTTCAGTCTAAATGCTATTAAATGTCAAGAAACTGTATGATGAGACAGATCCTTACCCTGTTCAGTGATTAACTGGCGAGTGATTCCAGCTAGAGTGTTAAACTGATTAGCTATGGAGATACTGCACATTATCCTGTCCTCTCTTGCATTTGCCTTTCGTGGGCTACCAGTCTTCTTGGGGGACTTGAATGAGTTTGTGATGTTGTAAAGATGCAATATTCTAGAAATCTTGGAATGCCCAACTTTTCTTCTTATGGCTGACAGGGTCACCCCTTTGGCCTTTATCTTGACAACCTGCTGCTGGAGGATTTCAGTCACTTTGGAATGGTGACTGTGAAGACTGGAAATTTGGCTGCCAGTTAAATAGGGGTTGTCAGATAATTAAGGAAATTAGCACCAGGTGCCAGGTTAAATAACTTCTCTAATTTTGTTCAGTGTTCTTTTTCAATTCTCTCATGTAAGTTTTTTCTTCTTCTATGCTTTAGAATATATACAATTAATGAAATAAACTTAAAATACTGCTATTTTACTCGTGTTTGGATAATTTCACATAGAACTACAAAATGACCTTGACATTTAGGAAAATGCTCTCTAATATTGATCTTTAGTGTACTTGCCATATTTACACACAAATCTCTTTTATTTGTGTAAAAATTTCGGGATAAAAAGGACAGAATTACTTTTAAATTGTTGTGTTAGTATAACACATGCAGACTTATTTTTTACCAGTGTTAAATACAGTAAACCCCTCGTAATTGCGGCATTTTCTCTGGAATCTAACTATATGTTATTCGTGAAATAATTCACACATTCATGGTTTTGTTCAGTTGAACATTTGTACATACACATGTGCATACTCCTTATTGGAGGTGGGCTCTCAGTGATTGATACGTGATGCAGTGCGAACACACAGCCACTCCAAGCTCAACCACTTTCAGACCTGACTAGTTCAGTAGTGTTGTGTACTTTGTGATTTTTGCCTGGTATTTGAAGCATATTGTTTGTTTAATTGCAGTTATTTTCCTTAATAAAAACACTGTTAAAGTGATTCTGCATTTTGAGATGTATAAAATGGACAGCTGGGGCAGTTGTTTGGGCTGCCTTTAAATATTTACAAGAAAAAACTGTACTTCTTCAAGAATTACAAACTCAAAACAACACATTTTAGACGTATTCATCTATTTGTTTACATTTACGTTCACTTTCATCATTCACTTTCGTATCTGCTTACTCCTGGTCAGAGTTGTTTGAAAGCCAGTGCCTAGCTAGTGGCACAGGGGGCAAGGAGGAACAATGCTAGACAGGGCACCAATTCATTATAGGGCACATACAGTGGTGTTTGAAAGTTTGTGAACCCTTTAAAATTTTCTGTATTTCTGAATAAATATGACCTAAAACATCATCAGATTTTCACACAAGTCCTAAAAGTAGATAAAGAGGACCTAATTAACCAAATGAGACAAAATTTTTATATTATTATTATTATTATTATTATTATTATTATTAATAATAATAATAATAATAATAATAATAATAATATATTATATGTGTTCATCTGTTTATTGAGGAAAATGATCCAATATTCCATATTAGTGAGTGGCAAAAGTATGTGAACCTCTAGGATTAGCAGTTAATTTGTAAGTGAAATTAGTCAGGTGTTTTCAATCACAGGGATGATAATCAGGTGTGAGTGGTCGACCAACAAAGATTAGTCCAAGAGCATGTCAAGTCATAGTTGGCGAGGTCACAAAGGACCCCAGGGTAACTTCTAAGCAACTGAAAGCCTCTCTCATATTTTTAATTGTAATGTTCATGAGTCCATCCCAGATGCCTCAGAGAGAAATCAACACCAGTTCTGAACATGGTTAACATTCTTTTTGCACAGTAAGTTTTTAGTGACATTTGTGAATTTAACTCCATATTGTATTACTTGAAAGTTTTGCAGAAGAAATGCCTTGCCCATGTGGTTATATCAGCTATTGGTGAATCCAGTTTTTGATGAAGTGCTGAGGGATCGAAATGTATAGGTGTTTAAGCGAGTACTTGTGCCCTTGCCTTTTAAGCACTGAAATTCCTTGAAATTCTTTGAATTGGTTAATGACATTATGCACTGTAGGAGTGTTGTAAATATGCAAATGCCTTCAAAGAAGTCATGGATTTACGGCTTGAAATTTCAGAGGCGCCTTGACCGTGAAAAAGTAACTTACTAACATAAAAATGCAAAATTCACTTCAATTAAATGTTGTACTTTAATAATTTTTGGTGTGAGTTTAAGCTAATTCATTAAAAAATATATTTCGTATAACTTTTTAATATTCTTCACAAAGGGCTGTCGATATGGAGAGGACTGTATCTATTTTTTATCTAGCATTAATAGAGTTAAAAATACATCCCTCTTAGATGACATATGATACAGGACTAAGATATAATGTGGTGTTTGAGTGGTGTGGTTGACACTTTGTTTGGAACACTTTTGGATCACACTAGGAGTGAAAGCGTGAGTGTGCGCGTGCTCATTGCTCACTGGCCGCATCAGTTGTTTATTGTGCAGGCTTAGGAGCAGCTGTGGAAACAGCTGACTGGAAGCCTCTGTTGCCCCAAGCCTTTTGACACATTTTCATATCATTTTATCTTATACTAAGTAAGGGTGCTTAGTTTAAATGCAACAACTCAATACCTTTCAGCAAGCATGAACATAACAGGATGCTTTTTAACGTTTTTTTGGCTACCAATGTAGCTTTTTTTCTGACTCTGTAAAAGTCATCCTTGCCGCAAACCCCTTGTGTACCGACAAAATTACTCCAGAATGTTAATTCACTGTTTACTCTGGAGATAACTTGATCAACTGGTATTACAACACAACAAATTGTATTTAGAATAGGCATAATTAAAACCACCCCCCCTGCTGTTAGAACATGTGACAACACATTAGTGGTAATGTTAACTTTGTTTTGATTTTCAGGTATTTGTAGGTAATGTGTAGACATGTTGCACCACAGCTTTGAAGGATCCCTTTGACTGTGGAGCATGGCTCAGTACAAGTCAGTTACAAGTAGTTTCTGTTGGCAGCTACAAGTGATATTGTGTCAGGCCTTACACTGCCAGCTTGATGACATTTTTGTTAGCATTTTAAGCACCATTCCATTTTACCCCTGCTTTTCCTAGTAAATTCATAAGGGTGCACAACCTGAAACCTAATGGGCACGGACACAAACACACTAGTCAGGCCACCATTTCCATGTTCTGTAAACACACTACCCAACCTTCACATCGCAAATCCCACTCAGGCCCTCAGGAACTGTTATTTGTATTATTATCATACTAAATTAGCTGCATAATCAGCACATTGTTATGACATAATATGTAGTATGTGGTCAACTTTTGGTTTATCTATCAATATACTTAATAATGTATAACTTTTATGTAAATTCTGCTTGAATGTTTGTGTGTGAAATTAATTTTTGTATGTTCCATGAAATTTTTGTCACTTGTGAAATTTCACTGACAAAATGTTTGTGTGGTTGCAGTTTATGAATGCAATGAATGCAATTCTGTTATTGCATTGTCACTTTGTTACAAGCTGTGCATTTGTTCTTTTGATTGACAGTCAGATTATTTGCTTGAAGTTTATCCAGCTGCTTCTTTGGTCATTTTGTGCTCATTATGTGTGTGGGACGTCATCTGTGAATGTGTCTACAATATCCCTGTTGTTGGAGGTCATCACAGGTTGGACAGGAGCATGTGTTGTAGACTAAGAACCTGCTGGTCATTTGTGGGTTTATAAGGATATCACATACTCCACCTGTTTAGACCCAAGTGCCTCACTGAAGGATACTTGCTTGTGTGTGCATTTGTGTCTTTGTGTGGAATTGGGGTGTGTAAAATATTTCCTTTTTTGAGATTACTTTCATTTAGGCTTTAGCTCCTCTGAATCACAGTTCTTGGACACCTTTCATAACTTGTTGTTCAGATTGTGGATTACCAAGAGTTGCTGATCTCCTGATAGTGATGTCACATTCATTTACATGTTTGAAGTATTTACATAAAAGTTGCATAAAACCGATAAGTTTCAAATTACCTACTTGGTAAAATGTTGATTATAAAAGATTATATATTCTAATGTTGCATCATTCTTTTATTATTTTACATACAGATATGTTTCACTTAATATCTGTGAAATTAATTATTATATTGTGACATATTTTGGGAAATCGCACAAAAATGTATTTATTAATAGTCATTGTAGATAACTTAGTTTCAATAAGAATACCAACAAAACATGTAATGTAACCCAAAGGTGCCCTTACATTTGTATAATTCTATACCTCAGTGGGTGAAGACTGCACCTTTGGGTGGAAATTTGGGGATCTGGTTTGAAGAGGGTTTCTGTTTTGTGAAACCAAACTGGAACTGTTTGGAACCTTTGGGCCAGCGGTATGTCTGGCATGTGAAAGGCCAGGCTTATGACCAGAAAAATACCATCCCCACAGTCAAGTATGGAGGTGGGTCATTGATGATGTGGGGCAGTTTTTCTGCAGTAGGAACTGGCAATCTTAATTGTGTACCTGGCATCATGGATTTTCAGAAATACCACGCCATTTTAAAGAGGAACGTGATGCCAAATCAATCTGTTGACAAATTAAACCACGTCTTTGGATTTTCCAGCAAGACATTGATCCTAAGCACATCTCCAAGTCAACCAAAGCTTGGTTGAGAAAAAAATCCTGGAATGTCCTGGAGTGGCCTTCTCAGTCACCAGATCTAAACCCGATTGAAAATCTTTGAGATTTAAAGAAGGCAGTTGCAGCATGAAAGCCATCAAATACCACTGAATTAGAGACTTTTGCATGTGAAGAATGGGCCAAGATTCCAATTGAGAGGTGTAAGAAGCTTGTTTGTACTTACAGAAACATTTGTTGGAAGTTATAAAAGCAAAAGGATGCTCCACCAAGTATTAAAACAGGGATTGCATAATAGTGCACATGTGTTCATTAAATTTTTCATTTGAACTTCAAAGTTAAGTCAACTTCTGTGGTCAAAATAACTCACATATGTCTTAATAAATACTGTTTGTTGTTTAATTAGGTTTTTTTTTTGTCATTTATTGTTATCATCTTTCATCCACATCTCTATGATGCCTTTGGAGTTCAGGGGATTGAATATTTCTGATTGCAACTGTGTATATGTAAATCAGCTTGATGATTCTCACACAGTTTCCCTGAACAAGAAATAATGTTATTTGCATTTGTAATGATATTTTTGGTGGCTCTTTAGACTAACATATTTGGACAACTGATAATTGCCCTACAGGACTGCCAGTAGGTAGCAGACATGCTAAGGGGAAAACTTCATAGGCAGAACTTTTTTATATGTTTCATATCCAGATGCTAACTGTGTGTTCTTTTGCTAAATGATTTCTGGTCTATTTTCTCCATAAGTTAAATTTTAAGGCTCGACTACAATTTTATAAATACTGTATGTCAAATAAGGTGGCAGTACTTCACTTACATTTAGTTCTGTGTTTTATGTTAGTACTTCATTTGATTAGTTATTCCTTTATTGCTGTTTAAAGTTTTAAGTAAATAAAAATAAATAAAAAACATTTGAAGTAAATAAGGTGTTTCTCCAGTAAGTTCTGGCATGTATTTGTATCATTATTAGCTTAGGTTGCCATAGAAGCATGTGATCATAATCAGCTCACACTTCCAACAATGGAAACTGCACTAACATATTATATTATAAACAAGCATCCATTAGTCTAGAGTGAATCATTGCACAGAGCACAGGCCTTTGGGAAAAAAATGTATTTCTCAGGCCTCAAACAAACATCTGTGTTGTAAATGTTTACCAATAGAAAATCATTTTGATATTTTGGCGAAAAGGTGAAGCATTGTCAAATATTGTACTCAAGAACTTTTATCTATTGGAAAATGTCTTTTGGTGTGACTCACAGCAGCTTACTTGCTATGAATGATGAAACTAATAAGAGAAGCTGAAACTGGCTTTGTGGTCAGAATGGTTACCTGACTATGGCTATCCAACTTTCATAAAATTGAACAAGGAAACTTGCATCACATAAGCAGCTGTATGACTTTTTATCATCAGACCATAAAATATTATTTGATGCTTTGAATATAAATCAAGGCTTCTTTCATCTGAAACTTGACGTGTGGTTAGTGCTCTCGACTTGGAGATTCCCTGATTCCGATCCTGAATCTGGACTCTGTCTTGTGGAGTTTTTACTCACTACAAAGACTTGCAAAATATATAACATTATTGCTTATTGAAACACCTCTGTAACAAGACTGGAACAACCATAGACATGAGCCAATCCATCATAGGGTACACTCCTACACTAGAGCCACTTTGGCATGATCACTTAATCTAAAGCATGTCTGTGGGAGAAATCTGGAGTGCCCAGAATCAATCCATATGGACGCAGGGACAACACAGAATGGACCCAGACCCCTCCACCTGGGACTGAACCCAGGACCTTTTTGCTATGAAGTGACAGTGCTGCCCACAAAGTCACCATGACACCCCAGATAAAACATGTGATTTTTCTTATTTCATTCAGTGTTACACAACTGCAAGTCTGTTGCTTGTTGGTGGTAATTCGAGGTTTTTATGGTGGGTGTGATCGCTGGCGAGGAGCTGAAGAATAAAAAAAGAAAGAAGAGGTTGTTATATAATGCCAAATGCCATTAAAAATTCAAACAATCAAGTGGCAGTTTGCTTAGTAAACGTGTGTCAATGTGTGAAAGTGTGTGAGCAAAATGTGTACTAGTGTGCAATGCACTTCCATTGTCCTTGGGAAATCCTGTGGAAAATATGACTTAGAGTGGCACACGGCCATGCTGTCATCTGTTTCCAACTCATTTTTTTCCTTGCTTTCCTGCTTTCTTATTCTCTTCTCTCGGATATGGTAATGGAATCAGTTTTTCCCTCCACTTTGAATTTTGGCTTCGCAATGGTACCCACACACACACACACACACACACACACACACACACACACAGAGAGCGAGCGAGAGAGAGAGAGAGAGAGAGAGAAAATTCTTATATGCTTTTTCTGAGTGAATACAAGTTCGGAATTTTTTTTGTAACCCTGTGTTTCTATGGAGTAAGTCCCAAACAGGAATCCTATTTCCTCTCAGATTGTTTGAAATAAAATGGCAACCCTATTTTCATCCTCCCATCCTTTACCCCATAACTCTAACAGTTTTTCCTTAAATGGAATAATAAAGTCAAATGCCACATTTGGTGTGTTTGGACATCTTAGGGTGGTTGTCATGATTTTGACTAACGTCAAATAAAAATTGATGTTGATCTGTAACAAGCATTTAGCTAACTGTGACAAATAATTACATAGCAGTTCGAGTGATGGATCAGTATTTTAACTTGTATTTCTAGTACTGTAAAATTTCAACTTGCACCCATTTGCTTTTGGAATTTTCATAGTTTTCATAATATGACTAGTGGTTAAAAGTGTGGTCTAAACCTGTTACTTGAACTTGTAGTTCAAATCTGATAGTTTTCACTGGCAAGTTTCCAGTTTGTGAGCTTTGAAAGCCCTTTTAAAAGCTGAAATAAAGCAATTAATACAAACTGAATGTTGCTACTCCAAAAACAATGATACCCAGATTGGTTCTGTTACTGATTAAAAAATTGGCCAAGCATATACAGTACAAAAGGGAAGGAGGAACAACAGTTTAACTAGTAATGGCATGGACCATTTTTCCTTAGGGTTATGATACTGATTAATATATGAAATGGTAATCTATAGATATTTTGTTTTTTAAATATGCAAGGAACAGCTCACTTCCACTCACATCTGAATAAAGCCTGCTGGTTATAATGATATAATTTTCAGTACTTTTTATGGATGCTACAATGTGGTAAAAGAGCATTTTCTTTGGTGGTTTTATGTAATACAACCCAATAAGTTGTTACTGCACTTGTATGTATTATTAATGGTTTAAAACAATGTTTTTGTGTCCTTGAAAAAGATAGTCAAATGCTTGTATTGATATCATTTCTTTTCCAAAAACAAAAAACTTGAAGGTCATTATTCAAAACTGGCATCAAGCACACTAGAGACCCAGTTCCATTTCTTGCATCAAAGAGATCTTTTGTTGAACCTAATATCTTATCTCTACACCGCAAGCCAGTTATGAGAGCATTTCCAATAGCAAGTCCAATAATAATAATAACAACAACTGTACTTCAGCTCCCTGGTGTGTCTGTGTGTGTGTGTGTGTGTGTGTGTGTGTTTGTTTAGCTCCCATCTGTTTTATGCTTTGTGTAAGCTTGTTACCTCACGGGGACTGTGGATGTGAGTGTGGGTTCTGCTTAATGTCTGTCAGTCCTTCTCTCTTGTTTATTGTCTGATGCTCAGAGCTCTCATTGATATGAACGTCATGTGCTCATTTGCTCCAACGGCTTTACAAGCTGACCTTTAGCTGTGTGTATGTGTGTATGCTGATATGTCTTTGTGTACCTCAGCAACAGAATATTGAATGAGTTTCTATAGTATATTATTACAGACTTGTTTATGCAAGATTATGTTTTTAACTACATAATGACTCAAGTCAATTATCCAAGTCATTGCTGCTGCAGTTGGTCAGGTTTGTGCCCAAAAAATGAGTGCAGCTGATACCTGAATATACTGAATGACCAGGTTATTCCATCTATAGATTTTTCCCTGATGGCACAGGCATATTTTGAGATGACAATGCTTCGTTGGGCTCAAATTGTGAGAGAGTGGTTCAGGGAGCATTAGATATCATTTTCACACATTGATTGGCCACCACAGAGTCCAGACCAGACCTGATAATCTTTGGGATGTGCTGGAGAAAACTTTGCACAGTGGTCCAAATCTCCCATCATCATTACAAGATCTTGGGGGGAAAAATATATGCAACTCTGGACAGAAATAAATGTTGGGACATTGCAGAACCAATGTGACCTTTTTTTTTGGCCAGGCATTGTACTGTATATCCAACTGGATGTAAAAGTGTACAGACTGCATGCCAATGTCATTTGCGTGCACCTACACCGACAGAACTAGTTGACCCGAACTGCATGGCAGTAAGCACGGCATGGTGTTGCAGTGGTTAGTCCTGCACATTGCAGATCTGAGATACCACAGATCTTCAATTCTGACCCAAAGCTCCACCTGTGGGGAGTTTGCATGTCCTTCCTGTGTCCGTGTGGGTTTTCTCCAGGTACTCTGGTTTACTACCACAGTCCATAAACATCCATGTTGCCCTTAGTTTGGAAAAGTGCCCTTAGTGTGCAAGTGTCTGTTTAAGCGTGTGAATGGATGTGACCTATGATGGATTGGCCTTCTGTCTAGGGATTTTCCTGACATGCTCCCTGTAGCACCAGCTGACTAAGATAAAGTGGATAAGACAATTAATGAATGGCAGCAGTTAATAGTGAACCCATTATCTTTAGCCTTCCTGCTATTGCTTGTACTGAATAACATTTTGTGTGACAATACAAACTTAGCTTGAAATGTAGTGTAGTAGAAGTAAAACATATCAAACAAATACTTTAAAATGGTATAGAACTACAATGTGGATTTTACTGGAACATCAAGATGTGAAAAAAACTGACTTAAGACCGTTCTCTTAAAAAATAAATCCTGAATAGAAAAATAGAATCACAGCTCTCTGAATTCTAATCAAATCAAACAGTGAGGTGCCTATTGATTCCCACACCTACAAACTGTCAAGAAGAGAAGTTATATTTAAGCTATGTTTAATATTAAAATGTTAAATGAAGCAACCAAATGCTTAATATTTAATTTTGTTATAGTCAGAAAGTGAGGTACGTATTAATAAAATAAAACATGTTTTAAAAGTCACTGATAGAACTGTAATACTATTTTACTCGTATTGGTACTCACTACTGGTAGTACCAAAATGTAGGTGCTCATACTTGGTATGAGGAAAAAGTGGTATCAGTGCATCCCTACAAATAAGTCACCCTGGGTCTTAAGCAGGTTTTTGATAACAGCCAACTAAGAGGAAATTACTGAGAAGCTAACTAAACATCAAATTAAATCAAGCTAAAATTAGTTTTGGATGAAAATGAATAACAATATAAAATAATAAATAAATACTTCTTGAAGACAAACTTTGTCACCTTGTGTCTTTAAAGTTGTACAATCTCAGTTTCCTGCAGAGATGGCATTGCATGAGGATGATCGAGCTATACATACCTGCAAGGTGTGCAATGGGATTCATGGATTGAGAAGAAGTGGTACAATGCAGAGAATGTCTTGTTCAATGTGTGCAAAATGGGTCGTGAAGCAGATGTTAATGATTGGCAAAAAAAAGGAGTGATTGCTTTTGGGTGAGACAAAGGCCATGGTGTGAAGGAAGTAGTTGTATTGCAAGTGCTTAAGCATCCCAGTCTACAGGAAATTCACAAGAAAAATAAATTCAAAAGAATATACAATTAGGTATATTTCAGGTGCAGGTTTTTGTTTTTTTGTCCAGTGAGTATATGAATGCTGCTATTGTAAATTTTTGCAGTTATCTAAGTTATTAAATAATGCTTTTATAGATAGCATTATTTATAATATTATAGAGAATAAATAATGTAGAGTTAATATAAATTAACAATTAGAACAACAAAAACTGATAATGATGATAATATAAAAGACAAATCTGATAAGAATACGAATAACAGTGACTATACTGGCAGTATGCTAGATGCAGAGATACACAAAGACAATATGCAGCACAACATCAGAACACAAAGCTAGAAAAACAATATTACCAAATTTAAAACTGATGTTTTTAATTGAATTTCACTAATTTACTAAAATTGATGTTTAGCTACTGTTCAGTTATTTTTAATGTTACTGAGCATTCATAAAGTTATTGTCATGGTACAGCTGCTCAGAGTACTGTAATTGTGCCCCTGGAGTGTAGGACAGATGGGATGAGGAGGTTTAGTTTCTTCAGTCGACAGAGAAAGTAAAGGCATTGCTAGATGGTGCTGACTATAAATACAATCCAGGAATCCAAAGTGATTCAAGCCTAATTCTGTCTGCATACACCAGTAACATGGGTGGCTTGATTGTTGCTTTAGTAGAACTGTTTATGGCTTTTAGAGTTGAGGTCGAGTTTAGCAATCATTTGAATTTTTTGTCCATATTAAGAGATCTTAAAGCGGTTTTTGCTGTACCAGTCCACAAGTCATTGCACACCCTCTCTATGCTGACTCAGCTATTGCT
Source organism: Loricariichthys derbyi (assembly GCA_033118015.1). Lineage (NCBI taxonomy): Eukaryota > Metazoa > Chordata > Actinopteri > Siluriformes > Loricariidae > Loricariichthys > Loricariichthys derbyi. Next base: position 11,415 of record JAVSBU010172069.1, read on the forward strand.
CAGACCCACCACTGTGGTGTCACCAGAGAAGCTGGTGTGGTTAGATGTGTGCTTTTTCTTTGGAGAAATTAAAGGTGCCATTTCAGCCACTGTGTTACTGGGCAAAATTTAACAATCTTCCTCCTAGATAAAATCATTATTTTCATTAAGTATGCAATGTCATAAAGCAGCTGAACAAATTTGGAAGAGATTACTGTCTCTTCTCTTTGCATACATATTCATATGCCATATATACTAACACAAAGAAAAGGAATAGAATTTTGTGAATAAAATCACCTTGTTCCATGCGTATAGACGTCAACACTGTTTCTGCACCACTAATTTCTTTGCTTACTTTTTCTCACAAGGGTTTCTGGTTACAATGGTTCATGACTGAAAACATGTTATCTGGTCAGATCAATCTTGTTTCAGCCTGTTTATGAATGATGCTAGGTGTCGTGTTGATCGAAGACCTCAGAAAGCCTTCAGTGAAGACTGCATTCAAGGTGTGGTTCAAGCTAGTAGCGGGTTTCTGAGGTTCTGTTGGTGTTTCCTGTGGATGTTTAATGTGGAAATGTCCTTTGGTTGAGGTGACAATAAATTGAACCACAATACCTACGTTGAGCCGCTGCACAACTGGGGTTTGCCTTTTTTCCTTATAAGCTTACCATGGAACATAAGATTTCGATCCCTATATTTCAAGATGACATTCACAGGGCTGCAAATATGACTGATTGACATTCAGGAGCAGTCACACATGTTGACTGGTTCACAAAAGCCCCAGATAGGACTACATGGAACAATGAGCAAGACTGAACATTCAATATTGTTGACTAATATCCAGAAACTTATCCAGTCCATGCCAAATCAAAGCTGTTTTTCATGTTTGTTGAGGTATTATTTGCTAATAGATGCATTTCACACATTGGTGACTAATTTTTGTCTGCTGAACTTATATAAACTTGTCAAAGACAAAAAGTGTGTGTGTGTGTGTGTGTGTGTGTGTGTGTGTATGTGTGTATGTGTGTATGTGTGTATGTGTG
>JAVSBU010172175.1:0-12434 GCA_033118015.1 Loricariichthys derbyi
TGTACTGTTGCCTGTTTGTGTAACGCTGTTTTAACCGGGAGGTGACGTATAGAACTGCGTACTGTACATTAGCACCGCCATTTTGATCGCGTCTGTTGCTGGTTAAAACTCCGTTGGATACACAGTTGAGGGCTCTATACGCCGTTGATTAGGGATACAACGCCGGCCGCAGAATAACGGCCGTGTAAACAGCGACAATACAGGAAGGGAAAGGATGAAATGGTGATTTAAAAGTATCAGATGACGCCACACGTCTTCTCTGGGAGCGCTCCCGGAATTGTTCAATATGTTGAATATTTTTTTCCACGATTCCCAGTGAAGCCGGAATTAAACCACGCCCCCTAGCGCCGGCCTTAACAATGGTGTTTGATCCCCAAGACGGCCCAGAGGAGCCAAAAACTCTTCCAGGATGCTTCCAGGAGCTCTTACCGTCTATGTGTAAATCAGCCCTTAGCCAAATCAATAATACAGCCATGTCTTTTATTATATGGATGACTAGATTTACTTCTATATGCATGTAATCTATATGCCTGTACATTCAGGAATAGTGAGACTGGTTTGAAAATAGAATAAAGTACTCTAGCACATTGCACTAGCCAACAGAGGGTAAAAGGCAGGTATGTTTATGCAGTACTTCAAGAGGTGCACAGGTTTCTTCTGTGACTATAAATGCCCTTACAAAATGTTCAGGTGTTGCTAAAAATAAGTTTTAGATGGCAGGAAGGTGAAAAGGCAGCGGTCATTTATTATACTTTTTTTTTTTCTTTTTGACTCATGTTTTGCTAGATAGATTTATTCAAAGTATACAGAACACTACATAGCACCAGGACAGGATGAAAGCTTTTGTACTATCTCTCTCTTTCACTCAGTCCACTGATGTTAGGGGGGACTCTTAGCATGTCTGTTTAAGGATTGGGGGAGAAATGAGCAGGGTTTTTTTTTTGTTTTTGTTTTTTTGTGGGTGTGTGTGTTTGTGTGTGTGTGTGTGTGTGTGTGTGTGTGTGTGTGTGTGTGTGTGTGTGTGTGTGGATGTGGGAGGCCTGGTGGCAGATGTGTGGCTCTCACAATTTAAGCTTGGCTTTTCCTGCCAGGCTCTGCTTTGGCTCATCTTATCTAAACAACAGTCCTCCTGAACCAATAAATTGAATATGTGTGTATGTGTGAATGTTTGAAGGTCTGTCTTTGCCACTTTTTATGTGAGTCTACCTATGAAGGTTGAAGGCTAGTGAAGGTTGTGTATTTACCATTGAATTATGAATGTGGGCAGTTTTGCCATGCAAAGTCATAGTTCAGTAGTGTACTTGACATTTTTTGGGGCATAAGCCAAATTTTTCCTGCTCCTCAACCAGTATTTTCCATAGCCTTAAATGACCAAGACTGCTGATATGGGTGGAAAGGAGCAATATTAATTGAGTTGGAATCTGCCATCACAATTTGTATGTGTTGTGAGAGTTTACAAACAACTAAAAATATATTATATATGAGGAAATAATTGTTGCTTGCTGGTATATTTCATGTCATTATCATCACAGCATCGATGGTCATTTAATCAATGGACAGACCAGGTTATATCGATACACGAGGTTATGTCAAGACTAGTCATATACTGTACATTCAAGTTGGGACAGTTTAGCATAATCAGTCTTTGGACTGTGGGAGAAACCCGGATCATCTGGACTAAACCCACACAGCCAAAGGGAGGACAGGTAGACACACAAAATGGACCCAGGCTGCTCCACCTAGGATCACACCCAGTATTTTCTTAAAAGTATTATTGCAGTACTGATGATATGTATGACAGTTGTCCTGAAGTACATACAGTACCCTCCATAATTATTGGCACCCCTGGTTAAAATGTGTTAAAAGCCTTAAAATATATATATTTTTTTTAAATTGCAGAAGCATAATTTCACTCTGAAAAAATTTGAGAAAAGCAACCTTCAGCTCACTTGAAAAAAAAAGAAAAAACTCCTGACTAAGAAATAATTATTTCCCATAAAATGACCTGTTCCATAATTATTGGCACCCTTAACAATTTCTTGGAAATAAATGTATTAGCACTTCCTGTTTCTCTGGGGTATAAATATGGCGTTGCACAGAGGCCTATTTTTCTTACTCACTCTTAAACATGGGGAAAATAAGAGAACACACTGTTCAAGTGAGGCAGATGTGTGTCAACCTTCATACATCAGGTAATGGCTACAAGAAAATAGCCTCATCTGCAGATGCCCTTATGTACAGTCAGAGCAATCATCAGAAAATTCAAAACATCTGGAACTGTGACAAACAAGCCCGTAAGAGGATGTGAGTGTATCTTGCCACACACAGTGAGAAGAATGGTAAGAGAAGTAAAAAGTTCTCCAAAGCTCACTGTAAGAGAATTGAATCAAATGGTAGCATCTTGGTTTATGATGTCTCCCAAACAACTATCAGGTGGTATCTACAACCAACAAGCTGTTTGGGAGGCATGCACAGAAAAAGCCTTTTTTTAGTTATACTAATAAGCATAAATGGGTGGAGTTTGCCTAGCAGTACTGGAATTTTAACTGGGACTGTGTGCTTTGGTCAGATGACACCAAGATAGAGTGTTTGTTGCCAAAAAGCTCTAAGTGGGGTTATGCAAAGAAGAATGGTCGAAGATCCCTTTTTCTGTCTTCTCCCATCTTGTGAAGAGTTATATTAGAAGATTAAGTGCTGTCTTGTTGGCAAAAGGAGGTTGTACGAAGTACTAACACCAGGGGTTAGTTTTATTTATTTCTTGATGTGTGATTTTTTTCCCCACCAAATAAAGGCAGTTGAATTAAAGCTTAGATTTTTCTGTTTTTTTTTTTTGTTTTTTTTTTTTTTTTGTTTTGGGTTTTTTTGCATTGCTGTCCTATATATTAAAAAAAAATATTGGAAGAACACTTTCTTAACCAGGGGTGCCAATTATTATGGAGGGCGCTGTATCATAACATCTGTTCATTCGCTCTCCAGAGTGCACAAGAATAAACTTGGAACCTAAGCATCATGCCCAATAATTATAAGATGATACTGCCATCTCACTGGGCATAAATGTCCATAACAATAAGACATGTTTTTGGCATGGTTATGTCAGTCTTCGTGCTAAATGCTAAACACTGCATGCTTACAACTACTGAATGTGAGTCAGACAGCAGATGTGTAATTACTAGTGATATCAGATATTTAGATTCAAATATTTAATTACTTTAATCCCAACAGTTGTGGGTTATTCATGATAAATTTAATTTTTGCATAATCACATTTTTTTCCACATTTGACACTAGAACTATTTTTTTTTATTCTTTGGGCAATATACACTTCAAAATAAAGCAATTATTGCTTTAAGATTAAACAAACACTAAAACACATTCATAAGTGATTTAGACTGTTTCTGTTTTTATTTATTTACGAAAACAAACATATATATGCACATAAACGAAATTAATTTAACAAATAAAATGTAATATTATTTATCATTAATTTGTTCTTCATATCTCATCCAGAACAGAGTAACACACATGTTAGTGTTGAATAACTTAATCTATTTACTTTTTACAGACAGTTTACCCAGTGGACAATGTTGCCTTTATGATTCACTGCCAACCAGAGGGATATAGCTGTGCTCCTTTCAATACTGCATGTGCTCCAGTACAATGGGTAGTCTAGAAACACAGATACAGGGTGTATTAATTGTTATTCTGAATATCTTTAAAACCTGACAGCTGTAGCAATTACAAAGATGCAATTGCTGCAAATGCAGGATAATTTATGTCAATGTTATGGCATTTGTCAAAATTAATGATACATGAAGTACCAGAAATTCCACCCAAAACAGAGACAATTCATATTGGTTTCAGATTTTCAAATGCCATTGTGTGCTCTATCATTCAGTCAGTCAATCATCTTTTTCTCAGAAATACATTAAGGGTGACCCTCATTTTCAAGGCAGCCAAATGTTTACAACTTAAATTAATTGAATAAGAAATTAAAATGGAATTTACTCTGATTAAACTAAAAGGAAAAAGTCTACATAAACCTCAACAATCCATTGACAATAAAGCAAGATAAGACCAGGTAATTGAGAACGATTATGATTTATTTAAGGAAGGAAAGAATAAAATAAAACAAATATAAAAAATATTTTTTGTGAAAAATAAAATAAAAAAAATAAAATGTAAAATAAATAAATAAATAAAAAGAAAAAGTAAAAAGTTAAAAATGAGACCTTCTTTTAGTCAATCTATGACAAATCAAAAAATTACATTAAAAATAAAAGAGGTCAAAATTAGATTTTGAAACAACCAGTGAAATTATAAGGTTTAAATCAAAAGAAGAATAAGAAAAAATAAGGAAACTAAAACAAAAGCAGATTTTATTCTGTCTGGAAGATAATTAAAATGATAATAGGATCTATGTAAAGCAGGGTCAGTACTCCCTATCAGTGCTGTACTCACCTAGCGTCCGGCCGCCCATACCATTAGCTTGGGTGCTCGGCCCTCTGAGCTTGGGTCCAACCCCCTACTGCGCTAGCATCATGACAGGACATTGTGTAAAACATAAATAAAAACATAATACGAACATTATGTGAATCATACTTTGCAACCCATATTCAATTGAATACACTACAAAGACAACATATGTAATGCTCAAATGGATAAACTTTATTTATTTATTTATTTATTTATTTATTTATTTTTGCAAATATTCACTCATGTCGAATTTGATGCCAGCAACATGAAAGCAAAAAAGTTGGGATGGTGACAATTCAGGGATCATAATGAGTTTAAAAAAACATATAATGATGTGATTTTAAACAGGTGATGTCAACAGGTGATTATGATCATGATTTGGTACAAAAGCAGCATCTAAGAAAGACTGAGACTTTGAAGAGCAGGAGAGGTAATGGTAAATGAAATGTATAAGAAAATTATTGAAATGGTTAAAAACAATGTTCCTCAAACAAAGATTGAAGGGATTTGCAGATTTCAGTCACAACCTTTGCTGGGTTTTTTTTATTTTTTATTTTTTATTTTTGTCTTGTTTTCTTTGTCTTGTTGAAAACGGCATGGATAATACATCTTGAATGCATATGTTGCTTTAAATCACAATGTGCTTTTCTGCATTAATGCTGCCATCACATAAGTGTAAATGACCTTTGCCAAGGGCACTGACTAAACTCCATGCCATAACAGACCCTGTCATTTGGAGTTGTTGATACCAGTCTGCATGGTCCTTTGGTCTTTGGTCTGGAGCACATGGTGTCCTTTATTTCCCAAAAAACATCTGGAATGAAACACTGGTAGATATTGCTGAAGTGGATAAGACAGTCAGTATCAGGAAAAATTATCTGACTTTACAAAGAGTGATTGAGTGAGGGAAGCTTTGTAAACTGGTTGTGATGAAAGGAATGAGAGACAGAAAACTGGCAAATTGGAGAGCTGCAGGACGGAGTTGGTGTCAGGCGGAGTTGTGTGCATGCTCAGAATTTCAGGGAATGGATTTAGATTGGATGTGAATACTGCACATTACATTATCGTTTTCTTTTTTATTAATATATTTTAAAAGTTATAAAGTGTGTAAAAATAACATCAAAATGCTTAATCATACTTACTACTTAAGTATTAATACTAAAGTATTTCCCTTTTTGTTTTAAAAACCCAATATAGTAAGCATTTGAGAAGCCTATACGGGTAGAGAATTTATGTTTACTCATGCATGTTCCTCTATGCATGCTCATTCTCCCTGTAAAAGTGCACCACCCCTAATAAAAAGAAGTGGTCCGTGGTTTATGGCCCCTCCTGCTTTCCTGTTTGGGTCAGGCATGTGGCAAAGTGTATTGAGAGACTAGGGAATTAGGCAGGGCAAAATTGAGAAATAAAAAGGGGGAAATGATGCCTAGGAGAGCTACTTCTGATTGAATGCATCATTAAGTGAAAGGCCACCCTGCAGCTAAAGCACTACTTATTATTAAGCATAGTGTTTAACAGTACAATGCTGTAAAGACACAAGACATACTTAGCCTTTAAGATTTTCAAATTTATAATGATGTGTTATTAAAATAGCACATTGATATTTCTTTTGATGGGCCAACCAAGAGCAAACAGCAGAAAATGCAGAGGCAGCAAAATGGCTTGCTGCTGCTGCAGGAAACTGCAGCATTGCCTGCTCATGCCCGCCACATTTGTCCTGGCTCATCTGTCACTCGAGCAGTCATGTCATTTTGCTAGGCCAATTAAGAGCCACTGACATTCAAGCAAAGAGGACTGCCTGACTTTAAAATTCGTTTTTTCCTGTAATGTGCCTGAGACATTCTTTCTGATCGCACTATTTCTACAAGTGCCTCAAGATGTTCTTTGGAATATATAATGCCAGAGTGCACACATGCATGGACAGAGCTTGTTCTCTTTGTTTCATGAATTCATCTTGTCCCTCATTCAGGGTATGGCTATCTTCAACAGTGACACTATGGCTTGAAGGTCATGTCAGCAAGCGCATACTTGCAGATCTCTCTCCCTAGGATGAATCACACCCCTGTCATGCGTGTCTGAGTATCTCAATATATCGTAGCTGACTGCATGCTAAGGAGCAACATGTGCCTTCAAGTTCAATTTATTTATATACTGTTTTTAACGACAGACACTGTTGCAAAGCAGCCTTACAAAAACCAGAGGTTTGATCCATAATTGGCAGACAAGAGCTGGCAGTGTAAGGAACAACTGCATAAGGCACACACAAAAAAAAAGAAGCCTAAAGTGGTGCCAGGCTTAGGAAGAAGAACTGTACAACACAGTTACATGCTTAAGTGTCCTTTTCTAGCCGAATGAAGCTTATACCCCATTCTCATATAGCAGTATTTTCACCTGGGCTTTCATGGTAAGGCCTTTTCCTGTGCTTACTTGAGTTTTCTCAGAGTGTCCTGGGCATCTCATACCTTTACCGGGCCATTTTGTGATAATGGGAGGGCGTGGCCTGTTCGATTTTTTCGCAGGCTCGACGACGAGACCCACGTTTGGATGCTTTACCATGGTTTGATGAAGCCTGCCGGGATCGATACGTAGTCTGTCCAGGAGGATTCATGGTCTATCATAGAGGATTTGTGTCATTTGAAGGATATAAATGCCATAAAAATGCCATTTTCATTGTTGGATACAAGTTTCTCAGTTCATGAGACACCGGAGCGATTCATCCAACAGATTCCCACAAATGTTACAGGTATTGCTTAATTTAATGTTATATATAGACATCATTTAATATTCGCCACCTACAACAGTTGGTGCGTTTAATTAGGGCTGTGATTGTTGTGCTCACGCAGGAAAAGTGGCAGAAGGTGGATTTCTCAGATGCATCTTCAGTTAAATTACACCACAGCCACCGCAAATACTGCAGGAGATCTAGTGGAGCCTGTATGGATCCAGGATTCACCCAGAAAACAGTTTACTTTGGTGGTGGAAAGATCATGGTCTGGGGTTACATTCAGTATGGGGGTGTGCAAAATATTTGCAAGGTGGAAGGCAATATCAATAGCCTAAAATATCAAGGAGTATTAGCTACCTCTTACATTCCCAATCATAAAAGTGGTCAAATTTTGCAGCAGGATGGGGCTCCATCTCATACATACATCTCTACATCAAAGTTCCTCAAGGCGAAGAAGATCAAGGTGCTCCAGGACTGGCCGGCCCAGTCACCAGACATGAACATCATTGAGCATGTTTAGGGTAGAATGAAAGGGGAAGCTTGGAAGACAAAACCAAAAAATCTTGATGAACTCTGGGAGACATGTAAGACTGCACTCTTTGCTATTCCTGATGACTTCATCAATAAATCATTGTCGAACCACATGGATGCAGTCCTTCAAGCTCATGGAAGTCACACAAAAGATTAAATATGACTGTAATAGCACCATAACTTCATTCATCATATGAAACATATTTTTGTATTTGAAATAAATTATTTGTTTGATTTTCACATTACTTTCTGTGGGCGACAAAACTTTTGTCTTACCAAAATCTGACCTTTCCTTGTTCATTAAATGATCAATATTTCTGCAGGGTTTTTTTTTTTTGGGGGGGGGGTTTGTAAATTAAACCTCATTTGGGAGGGTTTCAGCTTTCTTATGAGTCATTTCTAAAACCAATGGATGAATTTAAAGTCAGGTTATAAGCTTGTGTTTCTACAATATGGATAATCAACAGACCTTCTGTCAGGGATTGTATAAAGACAGGACTAAGTGCATGTCACAGTGTACAACCCCAGTTCCAATGAAGTTGGGACGTTGTGTAAACATAAATAAAAACAGAATATAATGATTTACAAATCCTTTTCAACCCATATTCAATTAAATACACCACAAAGACATGATATGTAATGTTCAAATGGATAAACTTTATTTCTTTGAGGAACATTGTTTTAAAACATTTCAATAATTTTCTCATACATTTCCTTTGCCATTGCCATCTCCTGCTCTTCAAAGTCTCAGCCTTGTTTGGATACTGATTTTGTACCAAATCATGATCATAATCACCTGTTGACGTCACCTGTTTTAATTCACATCATTATATAGAATTTAACCCTATTATTCTGCCTAAATTGCCACCGTCCCAACTTTTTTTGGAACGTATTGCAGGCATCACATTTGAAATGAGTGAATATTTGCAAAAATTAATAAAGTTTACATTGTGTATCTAGTCTTTGTAGTGTATTCAATTGAATATGGTTCGAAAAGGATTTGCAAATCATTGTGTTCTGTTTTTATGTTTTAGACAACGTCCCAATTTCATTGTTATGGTGGTTGTATTATTGCAGTGAAGAGCAGCAAGATGGATAATGATATTCAGAGAGAGGTCAAGAGAGACAGACTTAGAAAGATTGCTAATATAAGAGAATTGGTCAGGTTTTCTCCATGTTCACCAGTTTTTTGGTGATAAATTGGTTTAGTTAAAATTTTATAGTTAAAAGTTGCTACAACAGTCGTTGGTAGTGAAAATCTCTGGGTGTCTATACAAGGCACTGAATGTAATTTTTTGTAGTATGTGTTTTCAGTGACAGGTATCAAGATTGATAATGACAATAAATATTTTGCTTCCAGAACATGAAATTAACTTTTATTGTGCAACATATGCAGCCAAACTGAGTGCTTGTCTCAGATGTATTTGGCAGTAAATGCCATTTGCATTCCCAATGATGTGGCCAGAGCAAAATAATCACATGACAGACTGCTACTTTTTTCTAACCAGTGTATCTGGCATTTCTGCTAAAATAAGATATCTGTTGAAGACTCCAACCAGCCTATAATCATGAGACCAGTGCCATAGGATGGAAGTTTGCCAGTAACACCAACACCAGAGACACAGAGCACAGACAAGGTAGATGAAGGTGTCTCAACGCATGAAACAGATGTGGAAAATGGCACTGATCCAGGCACTGAACCTTTTATGATGTCCTCATATGATAAGCTGCTAGGGCCTTGAGATTTGTCAAAAGGTAAAGCAGAACTACTCAGTTCAAGACAAAGAATGGCATTTTCTTAATGCATGTTGACTACTTCTGTCATGGAACATGGAAACGAAGTATCAGGGCAACTGGAATCCATCAATCAATTCAATTCAATCAATGAACACTGACCTGATACTGAGTATTAAATGAATATCAGCTGGAAAACGTTACAAGTTTAGCTGAACTTACAATGTGTCAGCAATATTATTCGATTCAAATACATATAATGCATTTATTTTATTTTATGTCTCTTCTACTTCCTACCTGATACAGCAAATCTAATAATAACCTCCTTTTTCCTATTTTGGTTGCATGTTGACTGATATAACCAAGTCATTAACATCAGTGAAATAGGTCTGCAACAAGTAAGATAAATAATGAGCTAATAATGTAATAAACATGGATCAGACAGCTGAAGTGCCATTAAACATGCAATGTCATATGGTTATTAAAATTAATAAAATATGCTCATTGTAATCATGGAAATAAGGCCCAGAAAAATCTATGCCAGTCTTTCTACCATGCTGGCATTCATGTGTGTGTGTGTGTGTGTGTGTGTGCAAATATGCATATGGCAGAGCAATACACAGGAGTAAGACACAATTCCATCTAGTGTTGAAGGGAATTATTGATCCTGCAGACAATATAGTCATGATGTGAAATTTATTCTGCCTTAGTCTTGAATGAGACTATATCTCCAGGTACATTGCAATAGCACAGTGAGCAGATGGAGAAATGTGGGTCTAGATGATGCTGATGATTATGAGTGGGAGCTTATTTGGCAGTGTTTGTGGACTCTGACTTAGACAGGACACACCCTGTGAGTCAGAGGAAGGATTTTAAAGCAGGCTGGAAACAGAGAGAAAGGCAGATATATTAAATATAGAGGTAGCATTACCTACACAAGATAACATTGAAGAAGACACATGAAAAACAGGAGTATTGCTCATGATGAAGCTTTTTATATAGAACTCACCATTAAGCAAAAATAGCTTTTACAAGAGTTATACATCATGCAGAGGTTTAAACTGAGAATAAAGGGGAGGGAACAACCCCAGTTTAACAAATGGTAGATCAAATGTTATACATGTATTATACATGACCGTCCTTAGCTGTGATTACAGCACACGTTCGCTGTGGCATGGTTTCCACAAGCTTCTGCAATGAGATTTGGACCACTGCACAAAGTCTTCTCCAGCATGATGTCTCATGCTCCCTGAACCACTCTTTCACAGTTTGAGCCTGATGAATCATGGCATTGTCATCTTGCAATATGCCCGTGTCATCAGTGAAGAAAAAAAACCCATTGATGGACTAAACTTTCAGTATAATCAGGTAGTCAGCTAACTTCATTCTTTGGGCATATAACATTGTTGAACCTACACCTGACCAATTACAGCAACTCCAGATCATAGCACTGCCCCCCACAGGTGGTGACATGTTCTTTGGCCAGGCAACATACATTTCAGCTACACTACAAAGAAAAGATTTGTAATGGTCAAACAGATTAACTTTGTTTATTTGCAAATATTCACTCATTTCAAATGTGATGCCTGTAACACATTCCAAAAACATTGTGAAGGTGGCAATTTAAGGATAGGAATGAGGTTAAAAAACTATATACAGTAAACCCGTGATCAAAATGGGTACAGTAAAATAAGTACTTTTTAGTTTTATAGAAATTCATGCAAGTTGTGTTAAACCATCTTAAATCAAGCTTTTAAAAACAGTTTAAGTACGGCTTAAATTATGACTCTGCTTTATGACCACACTCTGTGATTACAACTAAATATGGTGGACCTAACTATATATGGGTGATGGGGGGGTTACAAATAACCACGAATATTCATTATTTGCGGAAGGCTCCTAACCACACGAATACAGGGGGTCCACTGTAATGATGTGATTTCAAACAAGTGATGTCAGCAGATGATTATGATTTTGATTTGGTACAAAAACAATATCCAATAAAGTTAGAGACTGAAGAGCAGGAGATGCCAATAGATCAAGAATCACCATTCAACAAAAGCTGATATGACATATGTTTTTATTTATAATAATAATAATAATAATAATAATAATAATAATACTTTATTCCTATATAGCGCTTTTCAAGAAGCCAAAGATACTTAAAATCACTGGTACAAAGAGATCTAATAACAAAGAAACATTTAACGCACAGATTAACAATACAGGTTAATCAGTTATAGAAATAACATCAACCCTAGAGTAGGGGTACAGGAAACCTAGATGGTCAAATTAGATGATAGGCCATAGGCAAGAGAGAAGACGTGAATCTTGAGATTATTTTTTTAAATGGAAATAGAGGGTGATTGTTTTACAACAGTTGGGAGAGAGTTCCATAGCCATGGAGCAAAAATAGAAAAAGCCTGGTTACCAAAGCCACGAAGTTTGGATGGTGAAACACGTAACAGCACGGCAGCGGAAGATCTGAGATAGTGACAAGGTTTTTAGGGAAGAAGAAGATCAGACAAATAAGGGGGAGCCAGGTTGTTTTTGTAAGTAAGTAAGTAAAGGTTCTATCACAGCGCCAAAACGTGTATTTGTGAATGACTTGCGTTGAAAAAAATAGGATATTCACGATACGTTCTGCGTTTTTGTTCGTTCATGCATTCTTTTTACATCCGCACATGTTCGCATCATCTGCATCATTGGCAAATGTTTGCGGTCAAATTTTGAGCATGCTCAAAATTTGACTGAGGAAGAAAGTCCGTTCTGAGGACTGACTCAGTACGGCCGCCTTTCCTTCGCCACACATCCATGATTATGTTCTTAATTATTTGTACATGTCCGTTTTATATTAGCATATTTCCGCAATGGTTTGCTGAAAACGATTATGTGCCGCATGTATTAAGAATATATTGGTCATAAAACGTTCATGTTGCGATTGAAATATGAATACACCAAGTAACAGCATT
>JAVSBU010172284.1:0-12431 GCA_033118015.1 Loricariichthys derbyi
GTCCTAAAAGTTTTAAAAGCATTGAAGTCATGACTTTAGAAATAATATCTTAAAGAGACTTTGAAGAGTATAAGATATAATATAATAAGACGATACAGAGTCGTGACGGGACCACTGCCGGGTCTGATACAAACGGCTAGTAACTTTCCTACTCACCTACTCACTAAATCCAACTTTCTACCGGTAACCGGCAAGCCTCGACATTCCAGCCACCTTTTAACCTGAACTATGCTGTGATCCGTGATAGTTTCATGCAGAAATGTCGCTCCTTGAATGTTTTCACAGAGAGTGATGAAATGTGCGTGTAGCAGTAGCCCACGCTGAAGCGTTTATTCGAAACTTCCGCGTCAGTCGTGACGACTCAACGCTATTGCAGGGACGACCTACTATTTGGTTGCTCCTTGAAGAGTCTGGTCTCACCCAGAGGGGTTAGGTTTACTATTTAAGCCTGTTTTTCTTTTTTAGGGATTCTTTAGGGAAGATCTTTGGCACCATTAGATATTTGGGCTCGTTACTCAGAGTAGGTTATAATTGGATTCAGTAATAAATGCTCAGTAGAAGAACCTAACAAATAGCTTATTACCCTTGTGTGTGGGATTGGGGGGGGGAGGGTGTCTGTTTCCAAGGCAGCCAGGCACTACAAAGCTGAGGGTGCCAGGTGTTGCGTTTTATCGCACAGCTCTTTGAAGTCCCTCCTGTGGGGTCAGCTGCCTTTCTTCTGCTCGCTTTCCTCTCTACAGCTAAATTAATCACCAGGAACTCCAGCCTAACATTTACAGCCTCGTTCACTAGCTAAATTAGGGGTAGTTTCAGAGTAACAGTGACGTTCTTAAATGCGTTTGCTTACATTTACATGTGGTTACAATTCTGGAGGATACGATTATCCAAAGAGGCGAGGTGAGCAGATGGATGTTGAGTGGCAGCTTGGTGGAACTGGGATTCCTTCCAATCAGTCGTCCTGATCCTTAATCACCGCTCGACTGCTCCACATGTATATATGCTGTTTGTCTTTAGTAGTGCTGAGAGATTAGAGTAAGCACTGTTACCTTCCAGGAGAGCTTTTACCTCTTGATGACTTAATGCTTTCGTAGTTAGCCTTCACATGCAAATCTGATTACGCTAATGTACTCAATAGTTGATCTGGAAGTCTAGATCAGAAAGAGGCCATTAGGTGGAGGTCTGATGAGGTTACCATGAGGTTACAGAATTTAATTCCAATCAAGCAGCAGGTGATCACATTTAAGACCAAGACTTACTAATTAAAGAATTAGTATCAGGTGTAGCACCCGCTGTGCCGGAATGAAAGCTCCTGTGGAGATGTTGCTGTGCTCTGAAGTACTAAGGATGGGTGTTTCAGCCTCCCTTTATCAAGACCTTTATGATGTCCTTTACGCCATGTCTTACAACAAAAGTATCAGGTACTTGGGGGATAAACATTGACAACTTCACCCATCCTTCACCATACAGGCAATGGTGCTTTAAATTTTTAAATATAATGTCAGGAGTATTCAGTCGGTGACTGAAATCAACAGGTTTTCAGAGTGATCAGCCTATCAGTCTCATATAACCAAGTAGGACACGTTTAATTTGTGCTGTGCCTGATGGCGAGAGCATGCAAACACCGCCACGCTTAAATAGCAGCAACAGACTTCTTCTAATGTGTGTTAATGATGAGGCAGTTTTAGATTTTGGTTATGATTTGAGTGCTACTTACACAACTACTGTAATTTCACGACTATAAGGTGCACTTTAAATCCTTAAATTTGATCAAAAATCGACAGTTCGCCTCGTCTGGATTCTGGTTGTGCTTACTGACCGATTTTGTGGTACACGATGCTCAAAAATCTGTCAAAATGTTTTTGGTAAGCAACACAGCCGTAGTGCTTGTTCTAGGAGCATTACGATAACCATAATCAGGGTGTTTATGAACTCAAAATGGCATCCGTTAAGAGACATGCTTATGAAGTGGATTTCAAACTCAAGGCTATAAAGGTACATAATAGAACATGGAAATAGAGCAGCTGTGAGAAATGTCAATGTTAATTAATCAATGGTGTGGAAGTGGAGAACGCAAGATGATGATTTGCACCAAACACCAAGACTAAACAGAGAAGACCAAACGGTATGAGTTTCAGAGAGAACCAAACGTGATGGCCACAGTTAGAGGACGTTATTGAACAGAGAACAGCAGGTAGTGTCTCTACAGTCTCTATTCAAACTTTCACGAAGGACTGAATCATCACTAAACAAATAAGTAAAAGCAATGAGACTCGGATAGTGAGGGAGATCTGACATGCTTGCTGCTGAAATCACTCCACTGTTTACATCAGACACTGAGGATGATGGATTTAATGGATTTATGGAGGAGAATGAACTGAAAAAGTGAGTGTATTGTTTTATTTATTTATTTTTTACTTTATCTTACAACTGAACAATGTTTAATGTGAATGAGTTGATTAAAGTTCAACTTATTTAACTGTTTTATTTCTCTGAATGCACCTTATAATCCGGTGCGCCTTATAGTCGTGAAAATACGGTAAACTGTTTCCCCAAGAAGGTGTAGGGTGCCATTTCAGAAACCGCCAGGTATTCCATGTGGAAGCTCTTCGTGCTGTTTGCATTATGCTGTGGAGGAACAAAATGAAAACATTCGGAATAACAAATTTATTAAGACGTTTAACCCATAAGAACCCAGTTCACTTTATAGGAAAATTAAGGCCTATAAAACAGACCACAGGGACCACATAGAACTTCTGATTTATTTATTTATTTTTTTAATCCAGGATGTTCTGAATATGTCACTAAGGGACATTGAGTTAAAATGAAGGGTTAAGCTGTAAAAGGCAATGCCCAGACCTTTCAAAGTGTTTGTGACATACATGTCACTTTGGACCCTTATGGGCTAAATCAGTATCACCCCACCGAATATGTGAAATTTGACAAAACTAACAAGGGCAAAGAGATTTAAAGCTAGCACAGAGCCAAGAACAAGCAGCAGCTGCTAGCTTTCTTTAGTTTCCATCAAGAGACGTTGAATAAAAACGTTTCTTTATGGTGTCATTTATAATTCTTAGACAAATTGAAACTGAATTGGCCAAGGAAATTGAATTGGTGCATGTCTAGTCAAGACGTTTGATTGTGAATGGAATCTTAAGACGTTGTTGGTCATGCAGTAAGACAATGACCCTTATAACACAATTTGTTCTACTTAAAGAACACTAAATTAATGTTTTAGAAAGGCCAAGTTAAAGTCCTGACCTTAATCCAATATACATGTTTTGTTAACATCTGGCACAAGCAGTTAATGTGAGGAAACCCATCAACATCCGAGTGCTGAAGACATTTAATATTTTATAAAATTAATCCAAGCAGATGTGCAGGACTGATCAACAGTTACCAGAATAAATTAGTGGCAGTTGTTGCTGCACAAGATGATTTCTACCAAATACTGAAAGCAAAGATTCGAATAGCTTTGCCAGAAAAAGTTAGGTAATATGTCATTTTCCTCAAAAAATAAATGAGCAATGTTAATATTTTTGTCTTCCTTGTCAGAAGATCACAAGATCTTCCTTGTCTTTGATGAAGAACATGAGGCACAGGAATGCTGGATCAGACAAGTTAAATGTGATGAGCAGAGCTTCCTATTAATGCCCCACTGGATGATCCTTGATTGACTCCACTCCCCCAGACACAGCCATTTGCACCCATAAGTGGTTCCCCCTCACATGGACACGGCTTAAACCCAGATCACTGTGGTATGGGCTAGGATATTAGACTACCGAGTGCACTCAAATCACTAAATCCATTTCTGAAAACACTAATTAAAGCAACAGTATATGGTTTGGAAACAACGAGCTTGCTGAATATCGCCAAAGATCTAACCCTGTGGGTTCAGGCCATTTTTGAACAGTCTGAATGCTTAAGAACGATAATCAGATGATGGTGCATCAGATTTGGCTTTGAAATTGACTTGAAAATGGCATGGATGCACAAAAAAAAGAAAGAAAATTGTGATCAAACAGGCCACTTTAATTTGAACAGTTTAAAAAAAGAAGAATAATGATTTCAGACATGGTATAATTCAGATTTATCAATACTTGATGCAGAACTATCAAACAACCATTACATTCCTAAACCAACCATCTGGATCCATTGTCTTAATCACTATAATAAGTCTAATCCTTAAAAGCTTCTATCATCAGCCTTATCTTATTTTCTTATCAAAATCAGCCTTGCGCTGAGTATAGAAAGGAGAAAAAAAATCCCGAAACAAGGTCGATGCCAGGTGCTTCTTTTCCGGGGCCTTAGCGTCTTGACCGCCTGACTGAAAGAGGTTATTTTGGGATCGTTTTCTGTCCCGCTGGAGCCCAGATGATGTGGGCCATGCAGGTGGTGTGCCTGTTTGGTTCATGTGAGATTCCAGATTGCCAGCTTAGCCTGTAGTAGTTCTGGGAGATTTGGAATAGAGGAACCTGATCCTGGGGATACAGGAATTCCTCAAGAGTGCAGGTGGGCTTTATTTGAAATTCATAACCCCTCTACCTTCCCTCATGCACCCCTTTCTGCCGGATGAACCTAATTCGGGACAGTAAACAGACCATGAAGGGGACCACAGTAGTGTAGTTGTGTAATAGCCTATTAGCAGTCACAATAGCTGGAATACTCTTTTTTTTTTTTTTTTTTCCAATTTCATAATGTCTAAAAATGGAAACGGTTCTGATCATGACTCTGGAGGACTCATAATTGAGTTGATTGCAAATTTAGCTTTCTCTGACACGTTCACCAGGTTTGAGCCTATCAAATTTGCAATTCAAATCAGGCAGGTTACATGGTCACTTAACATATATATTGACTTCATTTTATTAGGTACACCTCCTCGGTTCTACACTCACTGTCCATTGTATCTGCTCTACTTACCAAATAGATGCACTTTGTAGTTCTGCAATTACAGACTGTAGTCCGTCTATGTTAATTCAATTTACTGTGTTCTCCAGTGGTCAGGACCCTAAATCAGAATGACATAAGTGATATAGTCATTACATTCCAAGGAATTTTAAGTTAACGGCCTTGCTCAGGGACCCACCAGTTTCAGCTTGGCAGAGGTGGAATTTCTGGTCCATGGGCCAATACCTGAACTGCTTGGTTACCACAGATCCACAGACCTCGTACTGTTTTTATGGTAGATCATTCTCAGCACTACAGTTTCACTGATGTGGTGGTGGTTGTGGTGTATTAGTATGTGGTGAGTGCTATGAATCAGAATCTGTATTTCGCTAGGGATATTGCACAAGTTGTTTCAATTTGAGTCCAATTTAGTTTAGTGGGGTTTTGGTAGCACATATTTGTTATAAGCAAGTTTAGAACCAAGATGTTAGGTGGCTACTTTGATTGAGGATCGTTACAACTCTGGGGAAGAATCTGTTGGAATGCCTTGTTGTACTGGTTTTGATGGACACGAGTCTTCTACCCGTGGGGATTGTCTGGAAGAGGTGATGTCCAGGATTTGAGTAGTCCAATATAAGTTTACTAGCATGCATCCACATCCTGTGTGTAGATCTGAGGGTTTTCCAGATTACAACCAATGGTCTTTGCAGTTCTAATGATGCACTGGAGTTTGGCTCGTTCCTGGGAGGTGGAGGAACCAAACCAGATGGCTGAATGGGTGAATGGCTCAGACACAGCAGTACTGCTGGAGTTTAAAAAAAAAAAAAAAACCCTCATTGTCACAGCTGGACCATCTACCAAAAATGTCCAGCAATCAGGATCTAGTAGGCAGCTTTATGGGTGCACAGATGAAGGGTTAGCAAATGATGTTTTGGATCATATTTCTGCTTAATGAGAGCCTAGATTCTTGGCTCTGGTTGTCAGGTATTCATGTAAAACCTATGTGGCCGTGTCTCCTAACAAGATGCAGAACCATTCTTCTCTTTACAAACTTATCTCCAGTGTTTGAGGCCAGACTAAACATTGTATATTAAATACGGGAGGAGGTAACTTCATCTAGACAATCAACATGGTGTAAAACATTTCCAGTTTCACCTTTTTGTTCACACCGACTCTTCTATTTGTTGCACATGACAAGAACTATCCTTTAATCTCTGAGATGAAGTTTGAGTGTATAAAACTTCTGCTAGAACTAACCTGCAGATGCCATGTTTGCTTTGGCTCTCTAATAAGCCCAGACACAGAATCCTAGCCCTATTTCTCCCATTTTCTCTCAGGAGACCAGATAATGGATCAGGTTGGTGGGTGAGAGAAGGATTCTGAGCGATGCACTGTTGCATATTTTATCATGTCGATGATCACTCTACACTGAGGAAACCTGTTAACCTGCATTATCACTTATGTCTTGAAGGTTTCATGTTCATAAGCTGGAATTTAAGTGATGCCAGAGGTGCAGATATTGCGTTACTCAGCACTTCCAGCTCTCAGTAATAAGGCATAGTGTGGAGTAAAAACGTGTGTCTATCAGTTGGTTGATGCTTCTCAAGATTCCAAGAATTCCCAGCAATGTTGAGACTGAAGCTGCAGTCACACCACCACGTCTGCCGAATTAAATTCATTTAAATGGAATTTGCTTTGCACGCTTCCTGTGATAAATGTTGCGAGGGATCTTGCCTTGAGCAGCGCTCATGTATGAAATTTTATATAAACTTCACAACCGCTTGAAGAAAAGACAGCCTGGTTTACAGGCAGTAATTTAATTTTGGGCTCTGTACTGTTTATTGTTGCAGAGCTATTGTAGCTTGCTTAAAACAAGTATTTTTGGCAGTGAACAAGATGTGTGTGGTAGGACTTTTATTCTGACATGTTAAGCTGTGGGTATGAGAGGCTGGAGAAACTACAAATAATTTATCTGGGTTCAGTCAAAAATGGTTTCATCTGGCATATTGTGACAAATTTAGATTGTAAATGGGGTGTCTGCTGCTAAAATCCCACATAGCTACTTTCAGACCAATTTTACTAGGAGTTAGCCAGGTCTTAGCTAGCTAGAATTTAGCTAAAGATATAACCTGGCATTACCTACCACATAAAAGTAAACTTATGTGAAATATGGTATATTGTTACTTCTCTGATGACTTAGACAAAGCTGTGAATGGAATATAAATGGCTGAAATCCCATGGGTGTCTGTTTGCGATGGTTGAAAGTATATCAGGTTGTTGGCTAAACTGGCTAATGGCTGCATCGCAAAGCCGTAGCTTACTTTTTTAACCACATAATGTCAATGTTATACTGTTTAGATTGTTTAGGGCGGCACGCTGGTCCAGAGATCCCTGGTTCTATCCTTACCCCGGGCTCTACCTGTGTGGGGTTTGCATGTTCTCCCTGTCTGAGTGAGTTTTCTCCTGGTACTCCGGTTTCCCACCACATGCCAAATACGTGACTGTTAGCATAATTGGTGTTGCCAACATTCCCTTAGTGTGTGTCCTATGATGGTTCGGCCATGTCCAGTGTTGTTCCTGCCTTGCGCCCTGTGTCACCGTCTAGGCACTGACTTTCCCGCAATCCTGCCCAGGATAAGATGATTGAATGAATCTTTAGACTAATTACTTTTTTTCCTGTAACAGTGTAATGTACAATATTACAGTTAAAATTCTTGCAATGACATTACAGTTAATAATTAAGAAGTTACTATAGTGACTATGAAAAATAATTATTTCTAAACCATTCACAACAAGTCTTCTCTGCTTCCACCTACAGATGGGAGGCTTTTTGAAGTTTAGAATCGTTTTAACCAAACAATTTAAAATGATTCATGTTTTGAAACGCTCTAAACTGCACGCTTTAGCGACATCTGCTGGCCAGAGTTGTGCAGCTGCCTCAGGAAAATCTGAACTCCATACATCAACAATTTGAATATGAACATGAACGATCAATTATTTTCTTAAATAAAGCAAAGTGTATTTGATCCTTGTACTTTCTAGTTGATACAGGTTAATATGGGTTTTAGGGAGTAACTGAATGTATGTTTTCTAGGATTCAGTAAATATGCGTTAAGTTTTGAAATAACTAATTAGTAGTTTGTAGTGGATTACTTGTTTTGAGTAACTACCCCAACACTGTGACATGCTTAAGATATGCTTGCCATTTGTTGGTTAGGCCAGATTTTTTTTTTTTTTTTTTTTCTCCTTTTGGCGGATTTCTGTGATGAAAACCTGAATATGGCGGCAGCAATAAAAATAACATTTCACTTTAGAATTTATTTTTTAAATTTTCAATTAACGAACATCAGGAGCCAAACCAATTTGCACTATATGGCTAAAAACATCACATCAAATCACCCCAGCATCCAAGCAGGACACCGTATCATACATTGAGAACAATATCAAAGCAAAAAAATACAAATAAATGACCGCTAAAGCTACAGCAAATGTGAGAGATGAATTTTACTCACTTTTCTGGTGGCAGATACGTATAATTTCTGTTGGCATTCATCAAAACATCAATGATTGAGAGGTGATGCCTTTTAGCATGCGCAGTTCATCTCAGTCTCCAAAAGTCTCCAGTAACACCACAAAAAGTCGCTAGATTTGTCGCTAGTCACTTTTAAAAAAATAAAGTCGCTAGACGATCTGAAAAGTCGCTAAATATAGCGACAAAGTCACTAAGGTGGCAACACTGGTGTAACGAGGAAGCTGCTTCAGTGTTTGTATGCATTCTTTTTCGTGGGGTCTTTAAGCAGCTGCAATTAGCGGGTTCTTATTGCCACCTAGCGGCGTGGCGCTGATGCACGTCTAATAGGGTTCAGCTTTATTTATGCCAGGTGAACTGTTGAACTGTCTGCTTAGTGCCCATTTGCTTCGTCTGCACATGCATCAGCGATGACGACGGCAAATAGTCTTCAACTATGCAAGATCGGCGAAAATAATTTTTTTCTTCTTCTTCACGGTTGGGTTCTTGAGGAAGACTATTAATCCAAAAGTGCTTGGCTTGTAAGATATAAATTGCGTGTTGCTCTGGATAAGGACGTCTGCTAAATGATGTGTTTTAACAATGATTTTCCAGACTGTGGTGCTTAGGTTAAAGCTGTGTCTTGTGTTTTTATCAGTTATTTCCCTTTAGGAAACATGGGGCGGGGTGGATGATAATTCTCCTGTATGTTGTTACTGGACGCTTGGCAAAAACTTCTTTACCTACTTAATGTCTTTGCCAACATTTAAGTGTAAGGACAGCATTGAACAAACAACTTTTTCCTGTTATTCAAGAGCAACACAAAAGCACATCTCAACCCCAGCCCTTTATTTGCCTTTTTTATTTGTATAAAGTGTCTTGTCTAAATTTGAGTTCTTCTCTAAGGCTGTTTGTGGTGAGGCGTTAGACACGCATGTTTACACCACTTAGTCCATTAACCTGTGGACTAAAGGTAGATTAGAGGTACACTAAGTGCATTTTTTTCTCTTATTGTCTCATTAGTTACAGCTAATGTGTGCAATGGAAAAGAGTTTTAAATAACAGTATGGGCTCTATAATGTTCAGTAGGGCTATTAAAACATTGTAGATGGGACATTTTAACTCCTCTTCACTTGCGATGTGTCTCACGCCTAATATAGCACATAATCATTATCATTTAAAGAAGACATGGCTTTAGGAAAGTGAGGAGATGGTCTCACTTTAATATCTATGGACATCCACAGTATTGGGAATACTGATTTTGGTTTTCATGTAACTGACACAATTATCTTGAATGTAATGTAATGGATAATTATTTTGGCACGAATTGATTTATTTTGACATATGACAATTATCATCTTTTGTATTAAAAGTATTTCTCTTTTTAAAATTCTGTTTTTAAAAACTGTTTAATTAGTGACTTCTTAAATTGCGTAAGTTACGGTTTCCATGTCCCAGAACTGTTTCCTAATACTGTGGATGTGCTGATCTGTACCCTGTGCATATAATCGTAAGCTCCTCGTTTCTAACCAACAGGTCTCACGTCCACTCGTTCTTGTAATTTCGTATCGGAGTACACTGTGTATGCAAAATATATGATTTAAAAGAAAACAATCAGCTTATTCATGACCAGCACTAATTTGGATTGACAGAAATCCATGCATGAAAACATAACCATTGTGATTTCAGTTCAGTCACAATCAAGCCAGTCAGATGATGAATAGATCTAATTTACATAAATCAGCCTTAAAGGCACAGTGACTCATTTTATTCTATCAAATTGAACAAGGTTCATGCAGGTTAATAAAGCAACAATCTTCTAATCAACTTGCAGGTACATCTGAAAAATAGGTTATCATGAAAAATTTCAATATTTTGCAGGGCTTTCAAACTGTTTTGGAGTAGCAGGGGGGGCATGTCATAGTAGCAGACACCTTATTATAAGTTATGACTGACACCTAGTTGGAAATATATGAATTACGCTACTTAAATTAATAAGTAGACAGTGCAGAGTGGTGGTGTAGGTGGAAAATACTCCTGCCGCCAGCATAATTTGAAAGCCCTGTTTTGTCACTCATTTCAGAAAGCAAAACCCATATTATATAAATTACACAAAGCTCTATGTTTAGCATTGTACAAACTTTGTCTTGATCATCTCACACTTGTTTGCACTTATATTGAATGATAAGTACAGTTGTACCTCGGTACTCAACCTAGGAATGCATCGATTTCGGTTTTTGTTGCATTTTGAAAAGGAAAATTTCTCAGGACTTGCTGTTTGTACGGCACTCTGTGCTCTTGCTTGAGATAATGAATCATGTCACGTGACTCCTACTCAAAGTATGAGTCACAATTTAGTCTCTCAATAGCCCTAAGTGCAGATCTCCATAGTGTTTCTCATGGGGTTTGTTTTTTTTTACTTTTAGATCTACAATATAGTATTCTTAGTGTAAAGAATTCCTTGGGTCCTTAGAAGGTTATTGATAATGGTCAACCAAAAAACAAACAGTGAGAACCTCTGCACAATGAGATACTCTCCTACATGTGCTTTGTGTCCGGGTGGCAGGATGCTGAACAGCAAAGTTCACCAGTAGACTAAGCATTTGGCGTTTGTATTATTTAATGAATTGCATGAGATTTTCAACATTGATTTTGCCAAGCTGTGGATTAATGTAAATGTTTTAAGTGTTTATATAAGCTTGGCTCCACTATCCTACAGACGTCTTTATCCAGAGCGATTAGGGTTTTAATGATTCAGATTCTGATTCCGATTCTCAATTTTTATTCAGATTTTAAACGATTCTTGATTTTGATTCTTTGAGGTGCAGGTCACAGTTTTAGCAACTGGTAGTCTGCAGCTTTAGCTAGTCTGTTAAGAATAAGACAAATATAATTTTCATGTACCAACCTGATTCCTTTTGCAACGGGGAGTTGTTGGCTGATGGATGACTGTCCAAAGTGGAGTAAGCGACGGGAACAGGAGAGCGACGCAACAAGTTAAATACAGTAGGTCTACACTCGTTAATTATTGTACCATGCAAACGAAGGTGTTTTATCATGTTTGTTGTGCATCCTCCTTTGGCAGTAATAAGTTTTTCATAGGTGTTGCACTATGCCAATCTGTCCTTTTTCAAATTAAAATGAAGCCAGACTTTTGAGCCACGTTTTTTTGTGGCCCATGTTCAGATGAGCATGCCGAGCGGAGTAATACAAACCCTGGAAATAAACTAGTGCGGGCATTTAGGAACCGAAAAAAAGAATCAAAATTGAAATATCCTCTTAACGGTTCAGGAACCAGACGTTCCAAATAGGAACCGGTTCTCGGTGCCCAACCCTAAGAGCAATTTACAATTGATTCAATCTTACATCTGAGCAATTTTAGGTTAAGGGTCTTGCGCGAGGACCCAACAGTGGTAGCTCGGCAGAGGTGGGATTTGAACCCTGGACCCATAGTTCAACACCTTAACCACTAGAGTATTACAGTGCCTGCTAGAGTATAAACTATATAAACTCCTGCTTTCCTGATGCATTTAATTTATGATTGATTTTTTTGGAATGTTTTCTCATGGTAAATCAGGGAGCTCCTGTACAATACAACTCCATTAATGCATATAATACTTTATACACTGTGGATTTTCTAGGGGTCTAAGACTATGCCCTGAACTAGCCTTCTGGAATGAATTAACGAGTACCAGGGTATCACTGTTATACCTCTTCGTAATGCTTGTGTGCCTCAGAGATAGTACTTGTAGCATTACTTGGCCATTGTATAGCAGGACCAAGCCATGGTTCAAACCCAGGGTTTGTCTAGCTTAGGTTACAGAAACCAGCCACTAGGGGTCACTATCCAGTGTATCTTTTGGGCCGGTCCCAAGCACGGGTAAATGGTGAGGGTTGTGTCTGGAAGGGCATCCGACGTAAAACATTTTGCCAAAACTAACATGCGAATTCATCTAACCGAAATCACCATTAGTCGAAGACCACGAGGAGGGAAACGAGTGAGGAGACAAGAAGAGAGGAAGAAAGTCAAGAGTGTAGG
>JAVSBU010172496.1:0-12430 GCA_033118015.1 Loricariichthys derbyi
GTTTTTGACAGAAAGCCTCATGCGTGTGGTGCTCACTTTCATGAGCGGGGCGATCTTGCACTTGAGCTCTCCAATGGTGGTACCTGGTGTGACATCCACATCCACTTCTTCACTGAGGATTTTGATGATCAGCTTCATCATTTCTGTTTATTATTGACCTGTGGGTAAAAATAAAAACATGATGCTGCTAGCATAAAGAAGCAAATCCAGACTCCAGCAACTGTTAATGGACACCAGGTAAGAGGGCTACTGTGGTTTTATGTCAAGCTATTTTAAAACTAAACACAAGGAGAATTTTACTGGTCAAATTTCATTTAACATAACTACCAGACTCATTAACATTTATTTCATATTTTCATATGTCATTGTATTACCATTTCATCTGACATCAGTTGATCTCACATTGTAGTTGAATAAAAGTCTGAACTCACTGCCAAGAACTGATTTATTTAATCACTTAATGAAATGGAGCATTATATTATTCACAACATTATTATTATTTACAATAATATAAAGGTGGTGCTGATGGTCTAATACTTTAACTCAGCCCTCCTGTGGCCCAGGTTTGAGTCTCTGAGCTTTCTGTTTGGGTCAGGCATCAAATACTGTACATACACAAGACTGGTTATGCTGTAAAAAGTTTTTAACTACTACAAAAAAATTTTTGTTCATACCATTATGAATCAGGGTTTAAAAAACCAAACAAATATCAATTTACTCATTAATATCCAGAGCTCAAACACAAATATATGAGATTTTCTATTAAAAAGCAGTAATGTTATGGTGTCAGATTAATGTTTCTATTCAGTCATGTTCACTAAAGGATTCAAAAGTTCAAACTTACCTTGTTTTGATGTGACTCCTCTCTAAACGTTATTTCTCTTTTCCTCTTCTCTTGATCCAGCTGACTTTTAAGTGTAATAAAGTCTGCTCTCACGCTCTTATAATAAAACCAATAGAGGGTGGGGTAAACAATAATAACAAGCCCCGCCCACTCGGGTAAGATTCGCTTCCCAAATCCAACTCACTTTCGGTTTCCGTTACCGAACGTAACGTGCTGCTTCACGTACAGAGTAACTTTATAATGCAGCAGTCTTAATCATGTTGGACAGTAATTACTTTAGGTTTCGTAAACAGAATGTTAGGGTGGAAATCCCAGCCTAGCAACATCAATAACACCCCAATGATGAAAGGTATTAGAATAGAATTTATAATTTAATAGATCAGATTATTACTGCTGTTTTCTTTCACTTCATTTAGTCCAGATTGGGAGTGCTGGGACCTGGGTCTGTGTCCAAGAGTCCAGCACTTTAATACACCACTTTATACCTCTATTAGAATATCTGGGATCCCTCTTTAATTAATCATTTTAATCAATGTAGATGGGAAAGTTTGAGAGAAATTAAAGGCATTTTGGTGAATTAACAGTAGGTGACGTCAGAGAGTAGATGTTTATGGACTGATATAAACTGGCACCATTGTATGTATGTTAGTTACTTATATCTGTAGCCTGATTTAATTTTCACTTCTAATAAACCACTCTGTATTTTATATACTGATCCAAACTTTATGATCTGTTATAGGGTTACGGTTATTTTAATATCTCAGATGTCTTTGTTTTACCCACAAGCATTTTGATTTTTACATACAGTCTATTATGGCACATATATCAGGACCAGTGTTACTGAAGGACTGAGATGAGATTGGTTCCAAGAACCTTTTTCACTCAGTGGGTCCAAACATGCTCATAATCCAAAAAGTGTTCAGGAGGACCCAAATTATCTCCTGAAGCCCCTGAAGATGTTTGGACTTATTCTTAGCTGGTGAAGGGGTTCAAGATACACATTTTTGCACAAAGGCAAAAAAAAATGTCAAAGTCATAATGTGTTTGTATACTCGATGATTAGGATTACTGTGCTTCAGTTCAGATATTAAAACTGTAACTGAGCAATACTGATGAAATTTTTTTTCGTCTTATATTGTCTTATATTCTATAATTGTGCATTCTCTTTTCTATTATAGTCTTATAACAGAAATGATGTTCTCTTTAATTTATTATTTAGTCTGTATATTGTTTTATATTAATATAATTATTTTCCTTAAACATGTTCTCATTTTTCATTCTTATATTTGTAATCTGTTTTTAAGCCATTACTATAAACTTATTAATTACGTATTAATTTCATTCTCACTTATGAAATCGAGACTCACCCAAGGAGGTTTGGTCCCTTTTTGAGTCTTGGTCATTCTAATGTTTCTTTCTTATAACATTTATGGAGTTTCTCCTTGCTTGCTCAGTTTGGGCTGTGGGTCTGAATGGTTGTAAAGCTGCTTTGAGATAATGATTTGCTGTAAAAAATCTCTATAGAAATAAATTTGACTTGATTTAAATAAAGGTATTTATTACTAAAATCAGTTAAGGCTGCTGATGCAGTTTATTGCCTCCATTTGGTAAGAATGAACAAATTCAAATAACTTTTTCATGTATTAAAATGTTTAAAACTTATAATGCACAGAACAATGTTGCACTGACTGCATATTAAAGGCCAGAGAATACAACTCAAACACAGATTAGTGCTGAACCTTTCACATGAACAGTACAGGAATTAAAGCTATTAAGTTATTATGAGTTATACTCCTATTGGAAGGTGAATGCATACAGCAAAACAGAGCAATTGTAGTCCGAGATATACTGTAAATAAAAATGAAATATTTCTAAACTCTAATCTGATTGAATCTGAATGCCTTTGCTTTTTACACAGTATCTTTGTAACTTTGTAGTTGGTCCAGCATTTTGGCTATTTTGATATCTATTTTAATATCTATTTTGATATCTTGATATGCTCAATGAAAAATAATGACTGTAGTTTATTTCCTGTTTAAACACAATTTAGAAAATATAATTTCAGACATTTAAGGACACTTTTGTTTGTGAGCAAAAGGAAGGATTAAACAAATATCCGAAACAAATAAGCTTCCCAGATTTTCTAAGTTGTTTCCCCACCTTATTAACTCGTTTGCACACATTAAGATCTCATTCACACAGCTTAGTAGCTTGTGGCCACGCCTTAATTTTATTAAGAAGGTCGCTAGTAGGGCTCCATAGTCCCCTCACTGCTGCTTCATACAAATATTGCTTCTGACACCTATATTGTAATCCTTCAGTTTACTGCCAGGTCTGAGAGGTTCGGCGTTGTAGTACAGCCGAATCTGGTCCACTGGTGTTTCCTCCTTTAGAGAGACCTCCTCCATCAGCTGGTCAACTGTCTCATCATTTGTGACAACGTACGTTTTCCACTTGGCCTTCAAATTACTTATGTTCACTGGGAAAGTCGCCTCTTTGTCAATCTTCAGTGGCAGCCTGAATCCTGAGGTCAGTCCATAATCTCTCAGTGTCAGGAGGTCATTGTCCAAAAGCACACTTCTGACTGAAAGCTTCAGGTGCGAGGAGGTTACATCACACAGAAGGGCTACGTGCTGCTTGAGATCAGCAACGGTGGCACTTGGTATGGCTCTCATGGTCCGTGTTTCCCCATCCGAATCTTCAAAGATGAGCTCCATTATATCCGCTTGTTACACCTGTGTATAAAATCAAGATGAAACTGATTACCTTAAACTCTTCTTATTTGATTTAATTAATATTTTGCCATTTAAGAATATGTAACAATCACAGCAGCTTAAGTAAATGGATGAATAACAAGGATGGGAATTTTGAATTAAGAGTAAGAGTAAAGTAATTAAAGTTTTACTGGCCCATTTTTGTTTCAGTTATATATTGAGATGATCACCCATGTAATACAGATAAGAGATTTGGTTTTAGAAATGCTGGAGGAAAAGCCTTCGGTTAAAAAAAAACAGTAAATAAATAAAATACATTCATTCATGCATTCAGTTCTGAATCTGTTTCTGTTGGTATGAATATCCAATAAGTCAAAAGACACATAATAACATTATTGTGCACATTTTCTTCTATGCATTTAGTCACTAATTTGGACTAGTTCATAAACATTTATGCTTCATGTCCACAGTCACGTTAACTGTTTCTATAAAACGAAACCTAAAGTAAGACACAACAAAAAATAGTTATTTTCCTTTCTACAACATATATTTGCTTCCTGGTAACAATATTTCCATATAAAATGAATTTTGCTTACTTTTCAAACAAAACAGTGCTCTCGTACCAGCAACAGGTCCAGTTGAGTCTTAAACCGGAAGGTGTGAAGGACACGCCCCTGTCTGTATCACATCCAATAGGAGTGGAGCAGGAACGCTTAACCATAAACTACGCCCAGCCCTCTCAGGTGAGATTCTCATAGAGTGTCTGTTATACCTTTGGTTTCTTTTCTAAAGCAAATATTTAATAAACAAAACTCACAGGTGACAGGGAAGTCCCATGCTCATACGTCACTACATCTTCAGGGCACGTGGTTACTGTTTACATATACACACTTAGCTGGTATTATGCATATCATATGCATATATATAACTTTTAACTTAAATACTTTTAACTTATTAATTCAGCCCTTACAATATATACTATATGCTGTATAATTAAGAGTGGAAATTAAAGAGTGTTTATGTTCTCTATTTTAATTATTTGATTAATAAGCATCTGTGTATTTAAAGTATTATTAGAACTGTATTATTAAAGGAATTGAATCCTTCCATTTAACCCTAGACTGCCTTGCCAATGTCACCCTCTGGAGATCTGTATGGGGGTGGCTCTAAAATTTCAGAATTCCAGTTATATTAAAACTTCTGTTGGTCTTATCAGTAATTTCTGCTTGAAGTGGCTGCCTCCCCAGTCACTGCTGTTACATCAGTTCAGTTGTGACTGCAATACAACAAACGATGCCCACCCCTTTGTGATTTGCACAAAAGAAGAGCAGTGTGCAGCGATTAATTTTTGCAATCTGAGAGAATGTCTGTTTCTGATATTTATCGAAAGCTTTGTGCACGTTATTGAGAAAATGTTTTGCCACAGAGAAATGGGTACAAATTCTTACAGCAGGT
The DNA here is from genome assembly GCA_033118015.1 of Loricariichthys derbyi. Classification (NCBI taxonomy): domain Eukaryota; kingdom Metazoa; phylum Chordata; class Actinopteri; order Siluriformes; family Loricariidae; genus Loricariichthys; species Loricariichthys derbyi. Next base: position 5,014 of record JAVSBU010172496.1, read on the forward strand.
TGAGGAAGGTCATCAGCCATGAAGGCATTGTGTTGTTGCACAATGACACACACCGCCCACACTGTCGATGCTCGCAGAAAACTTTGTCCTGAAGATTCTCATCTGATGAAGAACTAAAGTGGGATATGCATTGGTGGCTCACAGCTCAGCTTAAAATATTTTTAACAAGGGAATAAGAAAGGTTGGCGACCAATATACAAAGTGAATTGAAAAGCAGGGAGGTTAGATTAAAAAAAATTAAGTCTGAAAGTTCATTAAAACAAATTCTGATGTGGACAATTTTTGACTTACTGTCCTATAAAAAAAGTGCTACAGAAATACATTTGACTTTGATGCCATTTAGAGTAAATACTCATTAAAACAGCTCGTTAGGAGGAAAGATAAGCAACAGTTTTATTTTTATCAGAACACAGTGTTCTACATTCAGAGATGAAATGCACAAAGCAGCATTGAGCTTATAGATACTTTATAGGTAAATATTAAATACAGATGGGAATTTAATAACAGACATTCAGAATTATGTTTAACATGGTAACATCAGATATGACAGCATATGGAAACATATAGTGAACGGCTGCATTTTACACTTAAACATAATCTAATTCCCAACAAATTATTGCAGTTAAACAGATCAAAGCATGCTGGTCCAATTATCCATTCAAAACTGAAATACAAATATCGCATTTTATTTACTTACAAATATAATAATTAAAGTGCTATTATTTCTGTTAAACTCCTAATAAATAAATCTAGGAAAACATTTGATCAGTTAACTAGGCAGCTTTAATGCAGCCCTTCCAGTACGAGGGTTTAGAACGTTCATTTAAAAAGTGCAAAGGAATAACCAAAATAAAATTTATCATAACGACAAAGAACAGGCTAAAGAAAACACTGATTAAATCCATTCATAGAGGGAAATGAACAGACAGCAAAGAAAACAAAGTTTCTTTTTTTAAGTCTTATAATGTGGAAATGTTTTTATAATTTAATGAATATCACTACTTCTTAAGATCACATGGTTTGTCCCTTCAGCCTCCTCGCAGACGGAGGGTCAGAAAAATGGTGCTTTCAGGAGTTATATTGTAATAACTCAGAGTATTTCGTGCCTCAAGCTGTCGGCCGTTGTAGATCAGCCTCTGCTGGTCCTTCGGAACCCCCTCTTTTTGACAGACCTTGGTCATCAGCTGGTCGACTGTCTCGTCTTCGCTGACATCATAGGTTTTAATCTGGCCCTTCTCATTCTTCACAAACACCTGGAAGGGCATGGAGCTGGTGGAGATCAGCACTATGACGGTGGATCCTGAGGACAGGCCATAATCGCTCACGGTCTTCTGGTTGTTGTCCAGCTGGATGACGTGACCGTTTTTGATGGAAAACTTCAGACGTGAGGTGGAGGCATTAAACAGTGGAGCGACTTTGCGCTTCAGGTCTCCAATAGTGGTATTTGGGTCCACTGTCACAGTCCGAGTTTCTCCGGTCAGAACTTTGAAGATGAGTTCCATTGTATCGTCTTAATGAGCTGTAATAAAATAAATAAAATGAAGTGAGTTAGAAAGAGTTTAAATCTCTAGTTCTAGAGTTTACAACCATGAACAGACAAAACTTCACTCTGAATGTCTTTATGTGAATGTATCTCCAAAGAAGTGCTGGACCAGTAAAAGTGGAGCTGATCTCATAAAAACAAACTCTGTCACAGCTAGCATCACTTTACATTTTTAAACACTCAAATACATCGTTGATCTGGGTGTTTGAGATGCTTCTATAGGGTAAGAACTATATTTACTCAGTTTTTTCACTCAAGAGCTAATGTTAGTGATAAAGTCCATCCTGTGGTAAACAATGTCATAACCAGAAGTAGAAACTGATTTTACAATGAACCATCACAGCCTTAATACCATGTAAACAAACTCACCCTCAACATCACATTCATTTTGTAAAAGCACAAAGTAGATTTATTTTATGTTGGTATTGATTTTTTAAAAGGAAATGGCACAGTGACATGATGGTACCAGGTATTAACCGGCCCAGGCCCAATCATCTCCCATAAACCAAACACAGTAGGTTTAAAACAGTATAAAATCAATTAAAAAACTACTACCAACACTATATTATTAGCTCATTTCTTTCCAAAACATTAATTTAATCTAAGCAGTCATCATCAAAAGCAGTACTGAATAAAATAAAATGTTAAGAAAACATTTGGATTATTAGTTTATATATAATCACAATCACAGATGAAGTTTCTGCTAAAACCAACCTAAAACACCAAAGTGTCCTCTTAGAAAGAAATATTTATCTTTTTTACTTTTTAAAGCACGGGTTATTTTAAACATTGAGAAGACTTACTTGTTGAATAAATGATGTATGATGTAGTCTCTCTATCTCTCTCTCTCTCGAGTTTCGATGCAGAACCCAGATTCAGCTAGCCAAGGCTCCTTATAATGAAATCTAAACGCCACGCCCCTTATTTAAACAACCAATGGGAGATGAGAACGATGGCGCAAACGACAGCCCTCTCAGTTAAGATTCGCTTCACTCTGACTATTTAACTTTCGGTTTCCTTTCTCCAATAAAAGCAAAATAAAGAAAAAAACCTCTCGTGGAAGTCCGGGTCATGTGATTAAAGGGAAAGTCCCATTAATGAGGTGGAATGTTCTAGATAGAGTTTAATAATTCAGTGTTATACAGCACACATTATGGAACTTTGCGGATTTATACAATTTAAACTATTAAATGATTAATATGGAGAATTATGGTAATTAATCATATCAATGTCATACAAAACTAAACTGATCTCGATGGGACTTGGATTAAAAACAAAAAGATGCTGCTACCATGATCACTATTCTAACATTATTCATTTTTTACTTTTATTATTTATTTATTTACACATGTTCAATGTTCCCAGATACTAGAAGATGTTTTTATCGTCTAATAATTCTTGCAGTTAAGTGCAATAAATCATCTGATAAACCAGAAAACGTTTCCAGTCAATTTTTGTGTCTTTTCACTGTAACTGGGCCACTTTGTGAGCAGAGATGATTAAAGGCCTCTTGGTGCTACTCTGCTCCATATGTTCATGGGATGCAGGTCTCTGTGGAGAGTTCTTTCAAAAATTGGTTCTGAAGGACCTGTGTTGAGGTCTTGAAGCGATTCTTGCCTGGAAGTGAAACACAGCGACGGTCCCTGTCCGCCAGTTTAATCTTTTGTCCACAAATTCTGACCAGAATTTCCTGGAAGAGCCGTATGATTGTAACTTCTGCAAATTTTATTACTTCATTCACACTATGACCCAAATGCAATCCCTTCTTTTTCAATTGTTTTTTGCAACACAATGAACAAGACATTCACAGCACTGTACCACCTCTTCTCAATCTATGAATCCTGTTGCACACCCCGCAGTTATTTATAGCCCGGGCATCCATCTGCAGGAGCATGAAGTTACTACAACCTTAAACATGCAATTTGACATTTTGGCCAGGGACAAATTAATGGTTTCCATTAGGAAAACAAAGTATATATTAATATTTAATTGTGTAGACTTTTTGTGTGGACTTCATTCAAGAGAAAAAGCAAAAGACAAGAACATTCATTCAAGAGAAAAAGCAAAAGACAAGAACATGTGTTTTGGAAGGCTGGTACGCTTGCCAATGAGCCTTACCAGTAAGACTGTTCCAGTGCACCAGCAAAACCAGCACCAGACCAGTCTAGGGGCACTTAGTTAACTTGTTAGAGGGTCCAATTAATTCTACCAAAATGTGCACTCCAGGCATTAAGAGGATTAATTAATTAACTTTAATCAATTCTTTATACTGCACCAGACCAACACTATCAGAAACCAACCTGGACCAGCATGGAACTCGTTTGCTTAAACTAATTGACCAACAGAACACAACTTATGCTGTTTTTAGCTGGTTATCACTTGAAGTGTGAAATGAAAAACATGTAATGCATCCATACATCTTCAAAAACTCAAGTTTTTTTTTTTTTTTTAAAGCACAGTTTTATTTTTAAACAATGTTTTAAAGTGAAGAAACAAAAACATCATATGATTTAGTCCTGACCGTAACTGAACACACATAGTGTCGTCCTTAAAAAGGAATCTTCTGATATGGAATAATTAAAGCAGATTAGACCTGTCCATGCACTGTATTATATTTTATATATTATAGATCTTTTTTAATGAAGGCTGATGGAATCACACTTAAATTACAGTTAGTTACGGCTATATAACATTAAACCATAAATAAATTCAGTTAGACATCATGTTTACTGAAACAAATCCCAATGATAATTCAGATTTCCGAATTCTTTAACATGGATGATCGCTCCTCTCTCTTCGGTAGTGGAATGTTTCCTGTGGGAAGGAAGGAAAGTCCTGGTTAATGTTTCACTTTTGATTCTCATTAATGAGTCACTCGAGCTGTTTGCCATGAGCAGCTCAGGTAAATTTCATTTTCAGGTGTTGCACAGGTGACGTGGAGAAAGGAAATGGAAATCTGTTCAGGTGATGAGGAAGATAAAGATCATGTGACGGGGAATTCCAGCAAAAACAAACTGTGTCACGTACAAGACTGTTTCTGACATTCCAACAAAGTTCTTAAAGAGGAATTTAAAAGCTGCTTAAATAAATAAATACAGCAGCTTCTTCCAACTTCAAAAAGTTAAATTTAGCTTAATATAAACTTTCAAATGTAAGCCTTTAGAGAATTTAACAGTTAAACAGTAACAATATGAACCAAGAAAGAGTGCATGTGCAGAAAGAGGATCATGCTGGTGTGATGAAAATAATAAGTAAAGAAATGCAGTTTAAATGTTAAAGAAAACATTTTATCATAAGGTTTACAGCAGACCTGGAGGTGCTACGAAATATTCCTCCACCGTGCAGGAGGAGAGCTGAAGAAGCTCCTGTGTATGGTTTCCCTCCGTCACCGTGTCCTCTCTCAGATACAGAGCTCTGTAACACACATAAAGAGAAACAGGACTAGAACTACAGTGTGTGGCTTATTTACAATAATAATATAGTAAACTTATATAGTGCCTTTCACAAGCCTATGGTCTAAAACAATTAGATAATTATCCACAAGAAATTAAACCATCTCAATAGCCACTTAACACACCATTAAGAACCCAGAATTCACTGGGTGATGAGGAATGTGCTCCCTGGGCAGGCTGTCATAACGCCCAAGCATGAGGTTTGAACCCAGGACCAGCTGTTAGCTCTAATCTCTGAGAACTCCCCCATTACAGCAGGAATTATAGCAGAGTTGTGGGTAATATCAAAAACTACTTAATATAAAGTATTGATATTTGTTGCAAATTCCACATATTATAATCATTAACACAAGTTTTCATTCCTTCAGTTAGCAGACACTCAAGAACCCAAACAGTGCCAGCTTGGGAGAACTGGTCCTTTTAACCTGAGATCTTCTGATCCAGTGTCCAGTACATCCCAAAATGCTCAGTTTACTACATGATATTAGAAGATAATCTAAAATTATAAATCTGCTTACAGTAATAAATGATTTTTGTAGCATATTTTCTATACATGGATCAGAAATAAAGGGTGAATGCTTTTGATCTTATCACCATCACTCTTTATTCTAAAAGCTAAATCTCCTCACACATCTAATTTAATATCAGTTTAATGAATAATACTAAAACACTTCATATGTTTTATAAATAACATCACTATCTTTAATTACAGCTTTAATGCTAATTGTTGTGTAATATTTAATGAAACTGCAGTTATCTTGATAACAGTATTGAATGCTGTCGTTAATCTAACGTTGGGCAGGTCACTGCTAGTTTTGGATCCACCCTACCTGTTCAAAATAACTTTATAACAGTGACTCACTTATATCAGTAACTGTGATCTCAATTGGCCTCAAACAAACAAAAAGGTACAGCTGCACTTACTGTGAAATAAAACCCAACCGTCACCATTCACTTTAATGAAATGAAAATAATATGTGAATAAAAATCATAAGGTGATATATAATGCTCTGTAAATAGCTTATCGTACTGTGCAAAAGTCCATTAAATTACATGTACTGTTATTTTAGCAACAATACAATGAACATATATAATTATTTAGAACACAACCAGAAGATACAGATTTATTTGCAGTATTACAAAACTGAAAAAAAAGCAGAAAAATCAGTAGTCTACAGTGGGGGGTGTAAACTGTGCGCCCCCTTACACTCTTACAGTTCAAAGAAGCTCGATCAGTTTGGTTGGGTTATGCTATAAGGTCATTATAGTTCTGGTAAAAACCTAACGGTGACCTAAGATCACCAGAGTCAGCATGATGTCAGCACCTAGTACAAAAAAACAGGAAGAGGAAACATTTTGCATAAACTGTATTGCAACTGCAAATAAAAAATGTACAGCAGCAGAGTTATAAGCTGCAAACAGCAAATACTATAAAAGTATGCAGTGAAAATCTGCTGCTGAAAGCCTGATGTGTGCTATTATATGCGTTAAACTTATTATTAGCACATCTTAGTTCTGCAGAAAAGAGATGAAGCTGATCCGAGATCAGACAGAAGCTCTCAGGATGAATGGACACTGAATTCATGAGGTTAGAAAGCAGCTGAAGTTTTATTACAAACAGAAGGGATTTCCACTAAACAAAGTGTGTAAGCTCTGGATATTCATGAGCTTTGTTCTCTCTAGTGCTGGGGGATAAGATTTCAAATCAATATCATGACTAAATCCACATTTTACCTCGAACAGGATTAATGAGTGACGAGACTTTATCTTATTAAAAGAGTGAATACTGTCATGTGACTACACACAGGAGTTATATGTATTAACAGAGTTTAAAAAACCTGAAATAACAGACATGCTCAAGATTATGTGGGTTAGATGGTTCTGAACGTCAGTTCCGATTCATTTTTGATGCACGGCCCAGTCCTGGTTCTCTCTCTGTCTCTCACACCCTGCTTAGTTATGAAGAAAAGTTTATTACATGCAGAATAAACAGCTCTCTAACTGGTTAAATCCAGACTACCCGTCTTGGTTATTGGCCTTTTACCATCTTAGGTTTTATTATTCTCTTTAATCAACAGAAGTTACACAACACAAGAAACTACTTATACTTAAAATACTAGATACTTTCTCACCTGTCCTCCAGAACTGAATCCATTGGATCCACCCCATCAGTGTCGACCACATGCAGCTGATCGGCGAACCCGATGGCCTTCTCCAGACAGTCCACACCTTCCTGACTCCCGAAATCTACCAGAGCGAGTCTCTCCAACTTATCCACCAGGTCAGGAGATACTTTAGTGGGCTGCAGAACAAAAGTGGATTGTCAGCTGGTGAGTGATATAAACTAGAGTGACCAGATCTGAGATGGTGATAAAGAGGACACTTCAGCACGTATGGGGTGGTGGTGGGGGGGGGGGGGGGG
>JAVSBU010172604.1:0-12429 GCA_033118015.1 Loricariichthys derbyi
AAAAAGTGATGATTATGAGGTAATTGGCTATCAGTTATTACAAATAATACATTTAGATTTGAAAAGTCTTGTGGGTGTCCCCATCATATGACGAAGAGCAAATAATGAGTCACATGCTTACGAAACAGATTTCAAACTCAAGGCTATCAGGTAAGCAGTACAACACGGGAGATAGTGCAGCTGCGAGAGAACATTAATGAATCGATGGTGCGGAAGTGGAGGAAGCATGAAGATGATCTGCACCAAGTAAAGAAGACCAAACTGAGTTACGGCAGTCATGCTATCTGCACTTGGAGTTATCTCAATCACGCTACACTGAGAATTTTAATGCACGTCTAAATGCTGTTTTATGGGATCCGGCTGCAAAGTAGTATTAGGGAAGAAACTGCTCAAGCTTTTTACTCTACAGATTGAAATTAAAATCAAACAGAGATTCAGAGAGAACAAATCGCGATGGCCACAGTTAGAGGACAAACTTGAACAGTGGTTAATTGAACAGAGAACAGCAGGCAGAAGCGTCTCTACAGTCTCTATTCGACTCTATTTGAACTTTCACGAAGGGTGGAATCATCACTAAACAGTTAAGTAACAGCTATGAAACTGACTCGGATAATGACGAGATCACCCAACTGTTTACTTCAGACACTGAGGATGAAGGATTTGAGGGATTTCTGGAAGAGGAATGAACTGAAAATGTGAGTGTATTGTTTTGTATTTTCTCTTACAACTGAACAATGTTTAGAGTTATTGTGAATGAGTTGAATAAAGTTTGACTTATTTGACTGTTTTGTTTCGCTGAATGCACCTTATAATCGATGCTCCCTATGTATGCAATTAGATCCATTCATTGATACTGAGCTTTATAATGCAGTGCGCTTTATAGTCTGGAAAATACGGTATTCTAATAAATATTTAAAACATCTCCTATAAGGTATAGAGGGACTGTGGTGGCCTAGTGGTTAAGGTGTTGGCCTATGGACCAGAAGGTCAAGGGTTCAAATCCCCTCTCCAATATATCCAAACTGCTGCTGTTGGTTCCTTGAGGAAGGCCCTTAACCCACAATTTCTTGGGCTGTAAGAATGTATAAATTGTAGATAAGGGTATCTTCAAAATGCTGTAAATGAAGAGTTTAATATCCCTCTCTCACCCCCCATTTTGTCTTTTGATTTGTTTGGTGTGTAGAGCCACACCAGAGATGTTAGATGTTCAGTGTCTATTTTAATTTTCTTTTATTCCCTTGAAATATTTAGTTTAAGCATACTGTTTATATGGCAGGTTGTTAAATGGGCTGTTTTGATGTTGACTGATGTGTCCCATGAGGTGCTGGTTAAAGATGCATAGCATATATCTTCAAAGGAATACTATTTTACACAACAGCTAAATCTTGTAATTTAAAACAAACACATTAACAGACTTACATGTTGACCATGGGAGTTAAATATTTTTAACTTGTCAATAATTGATTAAACAACATTGCAAGTTTGGGATGCAGCCATAGTGTTATGAATATTTAGCACATACACTCTTGAATTAAGTAAGCCTTATTTAGTATAACAAAACACTTTATCTTTTCCATAATAAGAGAGGGCAAGGGGAGGATAAAGTCCAGAGTGCTGTCCTGGTTGTTGGAAGCTTTCTCTGGGCTATTGCCTGGTAATGCTGCCAAAACACAGCTTGTATCAAATGTAAATATCCCATTCCATTTTCCAAAGATTGAAAGCAGACATGAAGGAGCCTAATGATAAGTTCTACCGTTTTCTATGGCATACAGTGGTGCTTCAACGTTGAATTATTTAGAATGTTCTATATCTTTGCAAAATATGAGCAAAATATGATCTGTTCTTCATACAGATCTAAAAGTAGATGAAGAGAACCCAAGCAAACAAATGAAAACCAAATATTATACTTGGTCTCTTTCTTGACAAAAATTATCCAATATTCCATACATTGCCTTGCAAAAGTATTCATACCCTTTGAACTTTTTTCACATTTTTTTCGCATTACACCCACAGACTTAAGTGTATTGTACTGGGTTTGGGATAGATCAACACAAAGTAGCAAGTATGTGTGAAGTGTAAACAAAATGATACATGATTTACAAAATTTTGAATAAATAAAAATCTGGAAAGTATGGTGTGCATTTGTATTCAGCCCCCCTGATTGAATATTTTGTGGAACCACCTTTTGCTGCAACTCTTTTGGGGCTTGTCTCTACCAGTTTTGCACATCTAATTGCTGATTTTTTTCCCCATTTTCTTTGCAAAATAGCTCAAGCTCAGTCATATTCGATGGAGAGCATCTGTAAACAGCAATTTTCAAGTCTTGACACAGATTCTCAATTAGATTTGGTCTGAAATTTGACTAACACATCAATATGCTTTGATCTAAACCCTTCCACTGAAGCACTGGCTGTATGTTTAGGGTCATTGTTTTGCTGGAAGGTGACCCTCCAGCCCTCTTTCAAGTCTTCAAAGCCTTATGGGATTTCCTCCAGGTATTCCTCTCTGTATTTAGCTCCATCCATCTTCTTATCAACTCTGACCAGCTTCCCTGTCCCTGCTGAAGAAAGCATCCCCACAGCATGATGCTGCCACCACCATGTTTCATGGTAGGGATGGTGAGATGCTCCACACATGCATTAAGGCCACAAAGTTCAACTTTGGTCTCCTCTGACACACGTGTTTGCTTTGTGTTGATCTAGCACATAAAATCCCAATATAATACATTTAAGTTTGTGGGTGTAATGTGAAAAAATGTGGAAATGTTCAAGAGTTATTAATACTTTTGTAAGCCACTGTATCTATGAGTGGCAAATGTTTGTGAATCTCTGTTGTGTTTAGCATTCTATGTGACCTCTTTGTGCAGCAATAACTGCAACTAAACATTTTAGATGACCATTGGTTAATCCTGCACATTTGGTTGGAGGAATTTTAGCACATTCCTCTACACAGAACAGCTTCAATTCTGGGACCTTGGTGGCTTTCCTGACATTTGTACCTGTCCTTCCACAACATTTATATTGGATTAAAGCCAGCACTTTGATTTAACCAATCCAAATTATTAACCTTAGTCTACTTTAACCATTCTTTGTAAGAAGTACAGTGTGCTTCAGATCGTTGTCTTACTGCATCACATTCTCTAGAGAATCAGTTCACTGACACTTTCCTTTAGAATTTGCTTTTATAATTCAGAATTGATTGTTCCATCAATGAGAGCAAGTGGACCTGGCCCAAATGCAGCAAAATAGGCATAAACCATGATACTACCACCACCATATTTCACAGATGGTATACGACTCTTATACTGAAAGTGTTTTCCCTTCTCCAGACATACCGTACAGTAAAGCTTCTGATTTAAAATAAAATTTTGTATTTTGGGCTCATCCTTCCACAAAATGCATTCCAATAGCTTTATGCGTTGTCCATGGGATCTTTAACAAACTGCGGATGGACAACAATGTTCTTTTTGATGGGCAGTGGCTTTTTCCTTGCAACTGATACTAGACTTTAGTTACTTAGAAGTTAGTATATGGGTTCTTTTGTGACCTTGTAGCCTATTACATATCATGTTCTTGGAGTGATCTTTATTAAAGGGCAAATTCATCACCAAACTATCTTTTCACCATTGAATCCTAATAACATCAATAACATATATCTGTTGAGAAAGTGAAATTTAATCCATGGATTTTAAGAAAGTAGCTCAGCTACTTTCAGATTACTTCCATTATTGATAGCTAGTGTGGTTCATTGTAGTGTAAACAAAACAAAATGCTGAACTATTGTGTAGTTGGAGTTTGCACAAATGTTGCCAACACATCTTTGGGAATATCTAATGTATACTTTCCAAAAGAATGGTGCCATTAGACATGCATGGTTCCACTTTGTCCAGCAAACCATGGCAGATTACCACAAGCCACTTCAGGTTTGTGGTCTCACTAATTGAAAAATCATTTATTAAACATAATGAAACATTTTGATCCCAATATGCTTATAAGCATTAGCTAAAATTCTAATACTCGCACATATACATTGCGTTATGTAGCGTGTCATGGCGGGCATTGCCAGAACCATAACTGAACAGCAAGTTCTACTCTAATACAGCCAGCTGCAAACTTCTCATTCATGGTATATTAAATTAAAATGTTCATGTTTGTAAATCGATTGATCGGAAAGAGATCAGAATCGGATGTTCAATCAAAATCCGACTGTCTTCATGGTTATACACCAATCCATTGTGAAGCCTGAAATAGCTAATTAGCCTGTTGCTAATTCCGAACAGGTAAGAACCCGATAAAAAACAAGTTTTAAATATATTTTTCCTTGTCTAAATGTACAAAACGATTAAAATGGACTTACCAATTTTTTACGCTATTGAAGTAGATTTCTGGGGTCGGCTAGAATAGAGTTCCATGATCCATCTCCTCGATGTTGTGTAATCCATCCATATAGCATTTAGTACGTCTGCTCTACCCGAATTACAGTATTCATCTTCTAATCCTCATTCGGACACTAACAAGTACCCCTCATCCTCAGATTTCAAGTAAAAAACGCTGTAATCCGACAAGCTCTATGCTGCTATCCATTTGAGACCCGCAACCACAGAATGAATTGTGTAGTGCACAGGGCAGGTTGTGAAGCCAGCTGAATCCCAAATGGCTTCTTGCTTGCTAGTGTAGTGCACTGAAATGTACACTATGTATAGTCCAGAAGTCTCTTATTCACTGCAATATTGTACGGTATGACAGAAGAAATATTATGACCCAGGGGAGAGTAAGGCATATTTAAACAACGCACGAAGTGACGGTTCTTACACTTTATAGCCTACGTAGTACCGTGTAAATAAACTTCGGGTGTGTTTGGAGCGGAACCCGCGTTTCGCAAGAGCACCATCTGTGATGCTTTGGATCCCGCCACCTACGTCATGTCCGTTTGACTCGGGTTTTTTTCAGAAAGCCATGAGAATGACCTACAAATCCCATTTTTTTAACAATTATAAGGTACACTAATCTCTATCTGACTGAATGGAATTGTTATTTGTTATATAAAGACCCAGAAACGACGATTAGATGATATTCACCAAAATACGATGAATTTGCCCTTTAACAATAGTCTTGAATTTCATCTGTTTGCATAAGGCAATGTTCAAATTAACCTTAAATAATAAAGGTCTATTCATAAAGGCAACATTTTTTATATTGTTATCCAACTAATTATTGTACACAGTGCTATTGTCATTGGAAGTCAATCTGGTAACCTATGCAACAATGTCTGTGTAAGAAAAGCCTAGAGTGCACAATAAATCATACATTAATCTTGTTCACAGTTTGTGTCTTTCATATTTAAACAAACATTGACTGCAATGTTACTCAAGCTAGGCAAAGTTAGCTAACATGTTAATGTTAGACTACAAACAATTGCAGTGATGTTACGGTTTAATAAGTACTGGACATCTGGTATCTCAAAAATCATCCAAGTGTGAGTGTGTGTGCAATAATTGTCACCCTGGGAATGATCGGTTCTTATTTTGCTCCTATGCTACTGGTAAGTCCCCTACCACAGTCCTGAATTGGATTAAGTGGGTATGTATATGAATGAATGAATCCATCTGACATTATTGAATGCCTTTGGCCACAGTCTAATACTGTTGTGTTTACCCTGGATTTTCTGACTTGTTTATTCCAAATGCCTATCCATCTTTAAAGTTGGAAAGTCTCCCTATGATCAAGATACCCAGCATATTTGCTATTAGATCTTGTTTCGCCACTAAATAGATTAGGATGAAGATACTGACCTTTAGAAGTCATTGTGGCTGAGGCACTACCCCATATACTCTCTTGTGTTGGGATTCTAGAAGGGATCCAAACAATTAAAAGCACATCACTAATATTATATTAAAACAGAGAGTTTATTAGAACATTTTAAAAAGCCAGTTGCAAATTTTCAAATGTATCGTCCTGACAATTGCTGCGATTGGGATTTAATAACTGGAGCACATATTATTAATGTTGGACATTATTTACGAAAATCTGGGATGACAATTCAACATCTGGTAAAACCAAGGGTCAGTATATTGTGAGCCAGAGAGAAAACTTCACAAACTGGGACATATAACTAAGAAAAACTCTGTAAAATGGGACACTCAGACGCTCTTGTGACATCAGTGGCCGAGACATGAGTTGGGAGGGTCCAAAATTTACGTATATTTAAATATAGGGTTACCACTATTACAAAGTCAAAGTCAAATTTATTTCTATAGTGCTTTTTTTCAATGGAGCATTTTCTCAAAGCAGCTTTAAAACTATAGATTATTTTCTTATATCTATGGCCATTCCCAAATTGAGCAAGCCTTTGTCGACAGTGGTAAGGAAAAAAATCCCTAAATGTTATTAGGAAGAAACCTTGGGAGGACCAAGACTCCTTGGGATTAATGGTATATGTAAGAATTAACTAAGTTATATAATTAATAAGTTTACAGACATACTTTAAACAAACAAACTAAATAAATATAATCCAACAATTATAAAATGTTGTAGTTTGGTACATAAAGTCATTTTAAGATCTTGTGTCCTCGGTTGAGAAAATCTTGTTGGCATGATCTCCTCATCTGATTGAAGGAGGGAGAGAGTTGCTATCCTCTACAGTCCGAGTACAGAGGGGCTGGTGTTTAAGAACAGCTTGGGTGGAGATGAGGCAAAGAGCATCTCGGTGTGGGACCAGTATGGAGAAACAACACAGCTATTTAAACACCTATTTATCCTGCATAGGAAGGCAGGAGGTCTGGAGCCTAACCTGGAATTGACTGGTCAAATGCAGTTGACTGGGCAGAGGTACAGCCTGTGCCAGTCCATCAGAGAGTTCCATAACTCACCATCCTAACTTCATGTTGCAAGCCCTATTGAGAGTTGTACCCGGACCTGTTCCCAGCAGCTGGACCTTTCCACTGAGCTTCAATAAAATATTAATCACTTACTTGCCACCAATTACAGGACCCAGAACTTTTGGACGTGTGTGGTAGTGTGTCGTAACACTTTTGGATGTGTGTGGGAGTGTGTCCTAACAGTTTTGGACGTGTGTGGTATTGTGTCCTTACAATGTTGGATGTGTGTGGTTTTGTGTCCTAACACTTTTGGACGTGAGTGTGAGAATGTCCCAGCACTTTTGGACGCATGCAGGAGCATGTCCTAACACTTTCTGACGCATGCGGGAGCGTGTCCTAACACTTTTGGACGCATGCAGGACCATGTCCTAACACTTTCTGACGCATGCGGGAGCGTGTCCTAACACTTTTGGACGTGTGTGGGAGCATGTCCTAACACTTTTGGACGCATGCACAAGCGTATCCTAAAACTTTTGGATGTGTGTGGTAGTGTGTCGTAACACTTTTGGACGTGTGTGGGACAAGGTTATAATAGTTTTGGATTTTTCATTTTAGTTTAGTTTTATTTCATTTTGACTCTTTTCGGTCCAATTCAGTTAGTTTTAATTAGTTTTTAGTGTAGGTTTGCTAGTTTTTATTAGTTTTTATATTTTCAAAAATGCTTAGTTTTAGTTTAGTTTTTATTAGTTTTAGTATTAGTTTTATTATTTTTATTTGTTTTTGTATACTTGCATACTGACTCAATAAGGTTATTCTCCAATAAGGTTATTCACTCTTGTAGCACCGGGGGATTTGAATTTTGGTTCGAGTGAAGTGCTGAACCTTTTAAAGGCAGTTGAGTCACACAGTCGTGTCGACATCCCAGTCTCAATAAACATGTTAACCAATGCATCTTCCCGCGTGTGGCGTTCCTGCGTATTTACTAACCAGCAGCTATTTGGTCATCGGTGAAAGCAGTCCATTATGGTTGTCTCCTCCCCCATGTTACGTGGGTGGGATGTTACCTCTCTTTCGGGGGACGGTGGTGGCAGGCTCACAGAAGCTAGCTTGTTTTAGTAATCGAGATTAGCCGCCTTGTGCTTCTTAAATGGACTTTGAGATTTCTGGGGTTTTTCCCCCTGAGAAGCAAACCACATATTTTGTCTTTTTCCAGTACAAGACACTTACTTTTATCTTTCTCTCCATCATAATCAAAAAACTCCCATATGGGGCTTTGCCGCTTTCACCCGGCTTTTGCTGGAACCGCCACTGCCCTGCGTCATGGACCATGAGGTGCAGTAAAGTGCTGCTGCTGCCTGCTTAAAATGCCAGAGCGGAATAAATCAATCACATGAATCCAACCTGTTCAGGCTTATAATTAAATTGACAGAGACGAAAACAAAGGGAATTATATCAACAATTTCAGTTTGTTTTAGTTCATTTTCTAAACAGGTAATATAGTTTCAGTTAGATATCGTTTTTTTCTTTAAATTTTCGATTATATTTATTATAGTTAACGAAATTGTATTTTCAATTTTAGTTTTCATTATTTTGTTCGTTTTTGTTAACAATAATAACCTTGGTGTGGGAGCATGTCCTAACACTTTTGGACTTGTGTGGGAGCATGTCCTAACACTTTTGGACGTGTGTGGGAGTGTGTCCTAACACGTTTGGATGCATATGTGAGCACATCCCAGCACTTTTGGACGCCTGTTGGAGCGTGTCCTAACAATTTTGGATGTGTGTGGGAGCATGTCCCATCACATTTGGATCCATGCACAAGCGTATTCTAAAACTTTTGTATCCCCCTGGAAGTGTGTCCTAACACTTTTGGACACATGTGGAAGGGTATCCTAACACTTTCTAACCCTTCTGGGAGCGTGTCCTAACACTTTTGGATGTGTGCGGGGGCATGTCATAACACTTTTTGACACATGTGGGAACCCATCCTAACACTTTTTGATGTGTGTGAGAACATGTCCTAAAGCTTTTGGACACACGTGGGAGCATGTCCTAACACTTTTGGACATGTGTGGGAGCGTGTCCTAACACTTTTGGACATGTGTGGGAACATGTCCTAACAGTTTTGGATGTGTGTTGTAGTGTATCCTAACACTTTCTGAGCTGTCTGGAAGCGTGTCCTAACACTTTTGGATGCGTGTGGGGGTATGTCATAACACTTTTTGACGCGTGTGGGAGCATGTCCTAAAGCTTTTGGACATGTGTGGGAGCGTGTCCTAACACTTTGTCACACATGTAGGAGTGTGTCCTAACACTTGTGGATTTGCTATTTATTCATCAAGGGAACAAGGTTCCATCAAAAACTGATCCTTATAACACATGCTCGTGAATGTGTCTTGTTGCACCAACAAAGGAGATTTCTGAGGACCTCAGAAGTTGGTGATGCTCAGCAGGCAGGAAAAGGTTGCAAAACCATCTCTAAAGTGTTTTAGTGCAATCCACAGTAAGACAAATTGTGTACAAATGGAAAGAACACTGTCACCCATTCAAAGGTTGGTCAACTAACAATGAACTGTCTAAGAGCAAGTAATAGTCCACGATGTCACAGAACCCAGGGTAACTTCTAAGCAACTAAAGGCCTCTCTGACATATGACTAATGTTAATGTTTGTGAATCCACTGAACAACAATGGTGTGCATGGCAACTTTGCAAAAAAACAACTCTGCTGCCAAATTTGCTAAAGATTATGCAATGAAGCCAGAAGGCTATGAGAGAAAAATATTTTAAGGATGGATGAGATGAAAATAGAACTTTTTGGGTTAAATGAGAAGTGTTATGTCTAGAGAAAGGAAAACACTGCATTCCAGCATAAGAACCTTATCCCATCAGTGATAAGGGGGGTGTTTTACCTCCAGGCCAGGACAGCTGGCCAACATTGATGGAACAATTCTAAATTATACCACCAAATTCTAAAAGAAAATTTTAGGACATCTGTTCGTGAACTGAAATTCAAGAGAATACGTGTCTGCACAGAGCTGCCTACTTGTCTGATTCTGGCATACAATGTACGCTTTTGACCCCCGATTATACGCCATAAGACTTGGCTGATGACCGATGATTACCGAGGAACATGGTATCATGGCTGTTTCGTATTTTGCTTTCGTATTATTATTATTATTATTATGATTATTATGATTATGATTATTATTATTATTATTATTATTATTATTATAAAATATAGATCAGTAACAGTTGTTATGGATAGATGGAATCAATTGTTTGCTGTTTTGATGCTTGTTTCGTGCGTAATTGCGCACTTTGAGCAATGTTTTGTCATTGAAAACTTGTCAAAACGCCTTGACAAGTCAGTAAAAAGGAACTGAAAAAAATTGTGGTGAAGTGCGACTAACCCTGCATTGGATGACATGACTGAATATGTAGAATGATACTTACATAAAGTTAATGTCTGTTTAGTGAAGTTGTTCATGTACAGCGCCCTCCATATTTATTGGCACCCCTGGTTAAAATGTGTTAAAAGCCTTAAAATAAATTATGTTTTTTTTTATTGCAGAAGCATAATTTCACTCTGAAAAGTTTTAGAAAAAAACAGCCTTCAACTCGTGAAAGAAAATATTAAAGAAAAAAGTCTGACTAAGAAATAATTATTTCCCATAAAATGACCTGTTCCATAATTATTGGCACCCTTAACAATTTCTTGGAAATAAATGTATTTGAAATGCATTTATGTCATTTGTACTGTAGTTTATAAAGTGGATCAAAGTATAATTAAAGTAAGGAACCTTTAATTAGTAATTCATCACTTCCTGTTTCCCTGGGATATAAATATGACGTTACACAGAGGCCTATTTCTCTTACTCACTCTTAAACATGGGAAAGACACGAGTGTTACTCAACTATTCAAGTAAGGCAGATGTGTGTCGACCTTCATAAATCAGACAATGGCTACAAGAAAATAGGCACTCACCTACAGATGCCCTTATCTATAGTCAGAGTGATCATCAAAAAGTTCAAAACATCTGGAACTGTGACAAACAAGCCTGGAAGAGGACGCAAGTGTATCTTGCCATCACGCACAGTGAGAAGGATGGTAAGAGAAGTAAAAAGTTCTCCAAAGCTCACTGTAAGAGAATTTAATCAAATGGCAGCATCTTGGGGTTACGAGGTCTCCTAAACAACCATCAGGTGCTGTCTACATGCTAACAAGCTGTTTGGGAGCATGCACTGAGAAAGCCTTTTCCAGAGTTACTCATAAGCGTAAATGGGTGGAATTTGCCAAGCGGTACTCTGATTTTAACTGGGACCTTGTGCTTTCGTCAGATGAGACCAAGATAGAGCTTTATGCCAGATCCATTCTAAGTCAGTCTGGTGTAATACCAAGGATGAGTACGCAAAAAAACATCTCATTCCTACTGTTAAGTATGGGGTAGAATCGTGATGCTGTGGGCCTGTTTCTCCTCCAATGGACCTGGGAACCTTGTAAGGATACATGGGATCATGAACTCTTTGAAATATCAGGACATTTTGAATCAGAATCTGGTGGCCTCTGCCTCTAGAGCTGAAGATGGGTTGTCACTGGGTCTTTCCGCAAGATAATGACCCTAAACATGTGGCCAAATCTACTCAAAAATAGTTCACAATGCACAAAATCAACCTCCTCTCCTCTCAACCCAATAGAAAACCTGTGGGGTGAGCT
This sequence comes from Loricariichthys derbyi, assembly GCA_033118015.1. NCBI lineage: Eukaryota > Metazoa > Chordata > Actinopteri > Siluriformes > Loricariidae > Loricariichthys > Loricariichthys derbyi. The sequence continues at coordinate 11,532 of JAVSBU010172604.1, forward strand.
GAAGAGGAGAGTGCATAGGAGAAGACTCAGGACCCTGGACGATTTAGAGAGGTTGTGCAAAGAGGAATGGTCTGTATTCTCCCACCTTGTAAAGGATTATAGGAGAAGATTAAGGGCCGTTTTGTTGGCAAAAGGAGGTGGTACAAAGTACTAACACCAGGGGTGCCAATAATTGTGGCACACACGATTTTATTCAAAAGTTTTATTTCTTAATGTGTGAAAAAAAAAATTGTAACACAAAGACATTTTACACAAATACACAAGAAAACAAAACAAAAAGGTGAGTGTTCAGCTTGGTAACTTATTGAGAAAGGCAACTGCAGATGGTACAAAGCTCCTTTTGAAACGAGCCCTCCTCCATGTTGGGGTTCTGTACCTACGCCCTGATGGCAAAAGTGTAAAATGACTGTGAAGAGGGTGCTCTGAGTCCATTATTATAGTTTGGGCCAGGCGAGATATTGCCCTATCATTGAAAATGTTGGGTATTGGGGAATGCACTATTTTTGAAGCTAAGTTTGTAATCTTATTCACTCTATTTTTATTAGTGACTGACAGCATGGTGCAAAAATGGTGGAACAATATAACAAAATGGGCTGGATAATACTCCTGTAGAAGGTGTGGGGCAATTGAAGAGAACTGAGTGTACGAAGAACATGTAGTCTTTGTTGTGAACTTTTGTAGATGTCTGTTATGTGGTGATCAAAAGTGAGCTTATTGTCCAGTGTGAGTCCAAGATATTGGAATTCTTCAACTAGGCAATAAACACCCAGGAATATAACAAACCACATGGTCCTTCATACATAAGTTACATCGGGTCATTCGGCCGATCCACCTTAAAACACACGACCACCTTAAAACTGATTTCAGATCGGGGTTTCGGGTCATATCAGGCATGTGA
>JAVSBU010172712.1:0-12429 GCA_033118015.1 Loricariichthys derbyi
AGATAAAAAGGATGAATACAAACTGGTGATGGTCATATGGCTAAGTTTGGATATGGCCTGGCCTGACAGAGGAAACTATATAATTTTGTAATCCTCGGACAGTTTAGTGTTAATCATTTTGCATTAAGAAAAGAGTCAAGGCTTTTAAAAAAATTAATTTTAAAATAATTTTTTTATTTATATTTCTCCCTCCACTGTATCATCACCCAATCCAACCTTCGAGAAACCGAAATATAAAAGTTTATTTAAATTTTTTTTCCGATCTCCTTTGAAAGATTGCCTGAAAAAAAGCATGCGAAACAAGTTATAAAAAAAATGATGGCCTTACCACACTCCCCATTTTCCTGGACAATCGACCCTAAGTACTTGAAGTTCTTCACCTTTGTGACCTCTGCTCCTTGTACCCTCACTGTTCCACCTGTCTCCCTCTCATTCACACACATGTACTCTGTCTTGCTACAGCTGACTTTCATTCCTCTTCTTTCAAGGTAAAATTTAACTCCAGTAAAAGTCTCTTTTTAAACCTCACTTGAGTAAAAATACAAAAGTATTTGCCTTCAAATGTACTTGAGTATCAAAAGTAAAAAAATACCATAATTTATTATGGCTGTAATGTCCTATTATTGTTTTTGTAACAGTACTATAGCTTAACTAATTTTAAGTGAAAAGACTCACTCTTGGTACACCAGTCTCTTAGCAGAATGTCATTAATTAATCCAACAGGTCAAAACAAGTTCAAAACAAAGTCCCTTAATTGGTTTGCTCGATTCTTGATTCTTTACATTACATTTTTATTCGCAGATAATCTAAAATGAGCGACAGAGTTCACATGATGTAGTGGAGTAAAAAGCACAATATAAAAGTCACAAAAATGGAAATACATCAGTAAAGTACAGATATACCAAAAACGACTTAAGTATAGTAATGAATCATATTTATTTCGTTACTGTCCACCATATGTCGCGTACGTTAATGTGTTGTTAAGTTATCGTTCTAGTAATCCTAACTGAAAGACACCTAATGGCAGCCTGTGTGAATGCAGACGACTAGAAAGTGAACGAATTAAGAAGTACACATCCAAACACACACAGGCAGCCTTGTCTAATTAGCGTGAAGAGATCTGGCAGATTCGGGCTCCTCTTTATTCCGTACACGTGCGCCCTCTGTACTCCTCGTACTGACTAGTCTGCCCCAACGGCACTAACGTATGAGGCTGGACTGACTATTATTTTTGCGTACGTGTGTGTGTGAGATAGAGAGAGAAAGCAGGATTTTGGTTTGCCTGGTGCAGGCCATTGATTAGAGCTATGTGAGATTTACGATAAAGTGTCTCCCCCCAAGCAATACATCAGTGAAGCAGAACCTGCAAAAAAAAAAAAAAAAAAAAAAACTCATGGCACTGCAACAGAGTTAAGATTCTGAAATGGCACGGAGTTGGATTTACATTTGGCTCAAATCTATACAGACGGGTAGAACAGGTCAATCAGTTCCATCCATTGTGTAGATGTGGATATAGGGTTCAGAGCACCAATTAAACAATTTATTTACCTTTCTAGCTAATCCATAGACAAACATCAGCAGCATAACGGCCAGTACCTGCAACCCGGTGACTACAACACCTAGGGTTAACGAGCAGAATTTTTGCATACAAGGCAAACACACACACACACACACACACACACACACACACACACACACACACACACACACACACACACACACCGGGTTCTGATTTCCTAAACTGCCCTCTAGATTATATGCTGATAAGCCTGAACGGAGGCGTTGGGGGAAATCGCTCAGCCTCTACACGGTAATCCGGTGCTTGAGATGCATTTTATAACCAGCTAATCTCAGATGAGTGAGGCACTGAGCTTTGAGAGGCTCTCTGCCTCTCTGATTCATTCCTCTTTATCTCATCTCTTTTCCAGTATTTCACTCTGCTTTTCCTATTACTACGTCTTTATCTCTCGAGGATCGTGTGCTCAGCAGTGTAAATAAATAGATTTATGTCGAAAAGGTGTCATTTTTTTAAAAGTGATTTTACCTGAAGACCTTCTGTGACTCTCTACCAGGTTGTCATTTCAAAACAGGTACGAGCCGTTTAACGTCTGTTCACTTTAATGACAGAGGTCTTTAAAAAATGATAATAAATTATACTAGGAAATAAAAAACTGTTTTTTAACTGTATTGTATTTTCCTGATACACAAACACAAACAGTTACACACAGATGAGAAGCTCACGAACATTAAATAGAACCCCCGAAAAAAATCATGCAAAATATGCTTGGACCCATAGAGGAAATAATGGTGCAATAGCACAAACTAATTACTTATTAATAATTCATATTATGATGTAAAATTTATTTCTGGAAAACAATCATAAGTCTTAGTAAGGTACAAACATTAAACTTATTTATACGAGCAGTGCTGAGCTGTCTATGGCCCTGGGCCAGTTATTTGTTAAAAACTGTTTACCTGCTGCTCGTGGTAGTGCCACGATGGGTAAGATTAGCCGATCTGCTGAAAATCACGTAGCATCCAACAGAAATGGTTTGCCCAGCAGCAAGTACCTCAGCCCCTCAGCCCACTAACACTGTTTCTCGATACATTTTTGTCTTCTGTCTTACAAAAATAGCAATCACACATAGTTTGCATGCAGTTTTCTTTGGAAAATAAACTTTATATTTCCCTTACAGTATCATAAAATGACTATAGTAACATCTGTCCAGCGTCCATTTTGGTCAACAACCTGATTCACAGAATGTACGTTGTTAAATGGTGCATACCTGTAAACAAAAAGGCTTGGTATAAATCAGAGAAGGCTACATTAGCGATTCAGTACACATTTTTTTCAGACTGAAACCAACAGGTATGTATTTGGTTTAATTCTCTCTCTCCTGGTCTCACCTCGCACACGCTGGCATCCCAACTGATTTATTTATACAGCGTATAAAATATTAAACGGTCTGGGGGTGAAGTCCACTGCTCACAGCATCTGATGGTAATCTAGAGAGAGAGAGGCACACAGTCCGACTCCGTCTGTAAACGTGATTACTCCTAACGGTACCTAGGCTTTGTGCGCGTTACTAAAATCAGATTCTCCATTGTTTGGCCCTTTCCCTTTCCCTCACACGTGTTGTGAGTCACGCAGTAATGTGCCATCGAAAAACCTGAGCATGCACAGCACTTCAATTCACGTGTTCCTAGCACATATGCACAAACACTCAAATCTCCTCCATGCTAAATGCCAGCTGGGGCAACGTCCTGCAGAGAACAATCAATCCACACGAGCACCTTTCTCCTCTCCACTGCCGGTTAAATTTGAGTCCAAACGCACACAGACATATCAAGCTGGTAAGTGAGTGTATACGAGATGTGAATTAGTAGCTAAAATACGACAGAGTTTCACCACACGTCCCATGATTTATTAAATATCAGCATCGATCATCCACAATCTGATCCTCGATTTGAACTTCAGAAGCTCCTTGGCCACGTCTATATGATTAAAAGCTTTAAGCTGCTGCTGTCATGTGATTGGCTCATTAAATATTGTTGTTAAGGTGCGGTTCAACAGGTGTACCTAATAAAGTGACCGTTGAGTGTATATCTAAAGAGCATTAGCAGTAGACACTAGACGAGTGCAGTAAGTTCACATTGAGTGCTGCATTCAAATGTTTACTGCTTAATGGCTCCGCTGATGCTGCATGCATCGATCGTGGTGGCCGTTTTGCCGCGTACCGAGGAACGCTAATGTGCGCTATCGATAGCAGGGATAATGGTGATATGACGGAAAGGCCCATTTTAAGTCTGAGTCAAACCCAAGCGATTCTAATGCTATCCCTTAACAAAAGCAGTGCTTATAGTCTAATTTTCTTTTCAGGTCTATTCAAGCTGAGTACAGCAGATACGCGCACTTTGTTTAATATAAACACGCGGCAAGCGAATAAAATACACACTTAATTCTTACAAACATTTAGGAGCTTTTGTATACAACTGCCTGTCACTGAAAAGCATATTTGTTTGCCTAATTGTACATTCTAGCTTCGATGGTTAAAGCAAATATGTCGTCAATTAAAGTGCATAGGAAGGATCTGGTCTATTTCAACACTGTAAGCGAAAAAAGATCGTTGAGTACATTACAGGCACGCCAGGATCGTTAGCCTGTATTAGGTCATTAAAAAAAGCATAAAGCTTGAGTGAAAAGTTGAGAAAAGATTGAACAAAGACCACCTCGTGCACTGCAACCATTAAAACTCGCAAATAAATGCTGGTGTGTTAATGTGTGTTGGACTGGAATGAGTGGGTCAGTCAAAGCAGTGCTGCTGGAGTTCGAGCACCTCAGTGTCACTATTGGACTGAAAACAGTCCAACAACCAAAAATATCCAGCCAGCAGCATCTTGTGAGCTCTGACGAAGACTTAGAAGATGACGAACAGACAGGAATTGAAATGGCAAATATTCGATAGTAAAACCAATAATTTAACCTTTCTGTATTTACAATAAGTTCACATTATAATTTCTTTACAAACTGCTGTTAAAAAGCAGATCAGTAATTAATTTCATGTCACAATAAAACAGGAATATCAGACAGCACATTTACTGTAAACGTAATTTGCAGTTATACAAAGGAAAAATGGTTTGGCTCCAATTTATTTTTTAACCTTACTTTAAAAATAATCTTTTTTAAAATATTGAACTGGTACAGGTAGCAACAAGAACAATTAGTAAGATAAAGCTTAAGATTGAGAATCCACAAGAAAGAATATAAATGCGTATGGGTTACAGTTAGCATAGAAGCAAAGAGATGTAGCTAATAAAATGGCCAGAGTATAAAAAGTTATAAAAAGTTTATAAAAAGTAAACCTGCAAGTTTACTGCAGTTATTACTATCATCGAACCCCTTTACACCCCTGTTTATGGCAGAGCGTTTACCCGTTTGTGCCCATAGACGAAACAGCAGCAAATCTTTGAATAAAAAGTTCCATTCCCTTCAGCATGCTCATTTTCGCTCACCACAAGGTTTAAATGCGAGGTGTTGGCGTCTTATGATAGTAATTTGGTTACGGCTTTCTTTTCTGCTGCACTATATTTTGCTCAGCTTTGTCAAAATTACTCATAAACCACGCGTTTCTAAGACCACAGTCGGTGGAACAATTCAGGCTTTAGTTATGAACTGAAATGTGATCATTGAGCCTTCAGCAGCACTGAAGTGAAGATTCAGTACAGTACAGATGTACATTGTAGTTGATGTCATAATTTTTTGCCACCTGCCTTAAACGTAGCAGCGTTTAAACAACAGCTGCTCCTGACAGGCGACATATGGAAGCTCCTGATATACAAGACTGAAATAGTGCTGCGTGCAATCTGCGTTAATGTAATCGTTAACCGGTAGGTCATGGAAGTAGTTCTGGTCTGTTTAAGATTCTTTTCTGGTTTAAGCTTCAGCCTGCTCACTTAGCCTGATTGCAGCTGAGCTGGCATGTAGTGATGCATTAACAACACTAACAAGCTGCGGAAGGAAGCGAGAGGGAGAGCATCTCCCCTGCCGTGATGTCCTCACACGCTGGAATGCTAAACATTCTATGCACCAAAGCCGAGCGAACAAATACAATGGGTGAGTCGACACGGGCAGAAGACCAGCGTGATCTCGTCTGCAGCCTCTTCGATTCCAGAGTTGTTTATGCTTCCACTCAAACAAGCATCTGAAGCCTTTGAATTACCACACAGGGGTTTAACTTTAGCAGTAAAACAAAACTAGCTTGCAGGAATACTGGAGCAGCAAACAGACAGGGAGCCCAAATAAGCACCTACCCTTCAGAAACAAACCCTAAAACCCTGCAGGCTGAAATGACCAATATTTGTAATTGGCCTTATAGAAAAATACTCATAGTTGCCTAGAAGAAGCAGACCTGGCAACCGTGTTTGATTCTGCTAGCTGCTTCTAGTTCTTCATTCGATCTATGAAATCAGAGTCTATTGATTATATGACCATGATTATGATCAAATTATTAAGTGTCTTACATCTCTAAACACTGGTTCACAAGTGGGGTCTGCACACAACTATCACCTAATTAAAAGCATTTTAATTAACCCAATTGATAGGCTAACTGCTTCATTTGCTTAACTGTGTACAACTACTGCTACAGGCGGTCGTATTCAAAATAAATAACTAAGCAGCCCTGCATGCTTTCGTGATTCTCCCCCATACGGTGCAAACTGGTTCAGGGAGGGCAGTTACCAGCCAGCACACAGTAATCGTCTCACTAGGAACAACTGAATGAGTTTAAATTTGATTTGCACTGTAATATTTCATGTTTAGCTGGGTTTTTTTCCAAGTGCTTTCAGCTGTCTTGTGGACTCACGTGACTCTTAGGCCTTTTCCTCCTGGGCTGGTGGCTGTCATTCAATAATGGAGAACCAGCTAATGGGTTTGGGATTGAGGAAAAAAAACATGATGGGATCAATTTATGAAACTGGGACTGTGCAGCGATGTGTTTTGCTGGAGCAGCATGCTCGTTTGAGGCCTACAGCTAGACCTGATTAATGTAGCGGGAAATGATTGATGTAGGGGCTCAAGCCTGATATTTATAGTAGGTTTCAGCTTTCCCAGTTCAGATTTAGCATCCTGTAGGAATCCCAAAGGACACTACAGCCAAAGAGAATGAAAGAAGCTGAAAGAGAGCTTAGCGTTTCTACCTATCAAGGCAACTAAGAGCTCTGAGTGTAGAAGAACTATAACGTCCACACAGTGGGACTGACCATTTTTGTTCAGGTTACAAAATTAAGAGTGGGTCAAGCAAGTCCTTGACTCGTCTAGCATGTGGGGACTGGTTGATCAACATCAAAAAATTCCTCTATATGAAACATGCTGGTCACTGACTCTTGGTTTCAGAACACAACAAATACCTGTGAACTAAAAGCAGTGTGAAGATGCACCAAGAACTTATTGTTTCCCAAAAAAAAAAAAAAAAAAAAAAACCCCAAAAAAAACAGCAATGGCTCTAACAGCTAGGGGTCGAGGCATATTTGAGTGGGCAAATATGAACCAGGATATTTGTCCTGAGCATACATGAGGGATATAAATATTCACTCCCTCGCCAACTGGTGGCAGGCAGAGTGTGCCAGTGAGCATTTCTGTCTCGCTTTGTGCTTTCTGCTCTTGACTAAACTAATGTTACTGCTCCTAAACCAGTTACTCTGGGATGTGTTTTTTGGTCATCAAGGTTTGACCTGATCCACACATCGTTACCGCTGGGTGGTAATAAATTTGACAATGTTACAGCCACCTAAGTGTCACTGCAGTGCTGAAAATGATCCAGTACCCAAATAGTATCTGATCTGTGGAGGTCCTGATGTTAGATGGACTAAAGAGCTTCTATATGGTAAGTGGAACTGGAAAAATGGACCTAATAAAGTCATCAGTCAAAAAGGACAAAATTTGAACTCTAGTACAAATCTGCTCTCTATTTTTAGACTGGCCGAGACCTAAGACGAAGAAGAAGAAGTGCTGTTTGCTTTACAGTCGTCAAGTGACCTGAAAACCAACAAACTGGTGGAACCTGAAGTCGTACTTAGTGCTGCAGTATAATGAACCTTTCAGACTGCTTTCTTTCCCATCTCTCTAATTAATTCTACCTAGAAAATGCCTCCACTGCCAGTATTATTCTTTATTATGAATTTCTAATTTGTAACTTAATCAGAGCCTTTGTTTAAACCTTCTCGTCCTGGGTTGCACTATCAGAGTCGCTTGCCATGGTCGCTCTTTTGAGAAAAGCTGTAAACAGGTCTAGTGTTTCTAGGTCACAGAGTCCAGTCTTTTCATTGCAGTCCTCGAGTGAATTTCCATAATGGCTTAAACTGTAGGTGTAAGGTGTGAGTGAAGGTTAGAGCGGTGGACCATGACTTGTTAAGGTCGGCTGCGTTCTGCTACTGTCCTGACCTGTAGCTGGTTTAATATATACATCGTGGTGAAATACTGGGGCGTTTGCACTGACACGTCAACATGTAGGTGTCTTCCAGACTCTGGGATGTTAAATAATCTAAAATAAGGCAGTGATGTTTTCTGAGCTCCTGCAGTCACACTGACCTGATTACAGTAAACTGCCTTCCTGTTATTCTGCATTCATGATGATAATTTGTGCAACAACAACAACATACCCCTGCCAAGCACTGATTGTGTGTGTGTGTGTGTGCGTGTGTGTGCGTGTGTGCGCGTGTGTGTGTGTGTGTGTGTGTGTGTGTGTGTCTTCCTTTTTCTATCCGTCAGAGATAGAAAAGAGTCAGAGTTAACGTAACATTCAATGTCAGTTGTCTAATGCAAAGGTTCATGCAGCCTGGTTCAGAGTTATAAATCAGAGATGCACTTATGATTTTCAAATCCCTAAAACAGAGAGCAAACAAACGGCGTGTATACTAACCATAAATTTAAAAGCCTAATTTAAAGGTGGTTTCAGAACATCAATACCAGGCGAGAAGCAGAACGTCCTCTTTTTTTGTAAGAATACATTCTAAAATTTGACCGTTGCATGTCCTTTAGAGGTCATTAAACATAAAAAAGCCTTAACATTTTCATTAGCATCTCTCTTGGTTTGTCAGGTGGTATATTTATCTAATGTGCCTCATTTCATGAAATGGTGAGTCAGTGGGGCGGCACACAGGTGCTGATGCATGTGCATATTTCCTCCCTGCTAAGTCACTTTGCTGTCTGTAATGGACCTGCTATTAGGCAGCATAGATGTAGCATTAGTTCAACACACCTTCATTTTCCCATTTCTGCTCCAGCAGGACAAGATACACTCTCAGGAATAAAGAGAACAAAATAACCGTCCTAAAAGAGTTTTGTTTTCTTGCTTGATGCTTGAGATCATCACACCATTAAGTGTCTTTTTATGTAGGATTAATTAGGTTTACCCTCATTTAAGGTGCAGCAATGGCCTATAAGGTTCAATGTCCAAAAGAGAAAGAGCACACGATGCTCAGCAACAAGCCATTTCTGAGTGTACATCACACACTGTTCAAATCCAAAGCCTTAAAATAGAGCTTATCCCACTGGCCATTGAATGCCATCCCATCACATGTCCATTCTTGTGCCCCTCATTAACTAATTTTATTATTAGAATGTAATTAAATTGATACCAAGTGGCTTTGTCCCTATCTACACTAAAATTAACCGTGATCCAGTCCAGGTGGGGGTGCAGATATCTGTTTGCTGGATTTAAAATAATTTTAAGGTTAATTTAAATATTTACAGCAGTATAGGCACACACGCTCATCTACACTACGCTTACTCTGTAGTTTCAGTTCAGGTTGAAACCTAAGTATAAAAAAAGAATCTTTATTTAGCTTTAACAAACACATCCTCTTAGATTAGATAAGTCTATAGTAAGACTTATGGCTGTCTCTCAGGTATCATGAGTTGATTCGATTTATAGCATATCTTTCCTCCGCTCTGTTCATCCATCCATTTTCCTCATTGCACGGCCATCCCGTCTCCTTTGAAGAATGGCACGGCTCATTTGAGAAGGTTAATAATCTACCTCATTGGGCCTGAGCACTTCACTGACTTTTAAATTGCAAGGGGTTTGCAAAAACGCAGCGTATTTTTCCTCTGCACCATTAAAAGCTCGTAATGTCGTTCTCGTTATATAATCGAATGTGGTTATTCAATATGAAGACATAAAATTTGATTTTTTATAATCAGTCACAAAAATCAGCTTTAATAAGGTGGAAAATTGGTTTTTAGAGTTGCAGTAGGGCGTCTCATTAAAATGCATCCAAACTGATTTCTTACATCTGCAATAATATAAATGTATTTATTTCCATAGATTGGTTACAAGTGCATTTTAAGGCAAGCAAATCATCCTGTTTAAGACCTTCAGGAAATACCAGTAACTGGCTCATCCCACTGAGCCACTGGAGCTCCCAAATTTAAACAAGATAATCAATTTTACTACTCAGGGAATGTCACACAAAAATTGTTCAAACAAACCCTGTTAATATTTCAGGTACACACTTGATGGGATTTGAACCATGGACCTTATGATTAAGTGTTCAGTACATTCACCACTGCAGGACTACTGTCTCCTGCTCATTCTATAAAACTATGTAAAGCTGTATCGTTTTATATACATACACAGAACATAACTCAGAGCTTTGCAGAAACTGCTGTACAAAAAGATCATGGAGTGCTGACTTTCCTCCTCAGTCACCTGACCTTAAAGCCATTAAGTATTTCTGGTGGCACTTGAAGGACAGACAAAGTCGAGGTTTCAGTAACATCACACGATTCTCTTTAGAATGTCGTGCAAAATCAAGCTGGATAACAAGAATCATCCAATTTTAACCAAAGTTGTGAAGTTTGTGCCAATCCCATGCCACCAAATACTAATCAATTCTGAAATGTCAACGTTTTGTTTGTTTGAATTGAAAATGTTATGATTGTGTACAAAACTGTTTTGGTTGGGTAGATTTATGCTCAAAATCAACTACAATTTTCACTACTGAAACATTTGGTAAGTTTCAAGAGAGGAAAAACGTTTAAAAACTGTATAAAGATACAACATAAAAACAATATGAAGGTACTTTTACAAGATACATCTTACCTTGCTATTACCAGTTTGGACCCCCTTTTGACTTCAGAAGGTTTTCCCAAACTCCTATTGACCAAATTTGGTGAGCCCTAGTCTTGTGTAATGTTTCGTCTGTTTATTTCACTAAGCCAGAGATTATCTGTACTTCCACTCTTTATTTTCCCACATTTCTTTCCTACATAATATAATAAAAGTCACTCTTCCAAAGTACAACTTCTTGAATTCTGTTAGGCACACACTTTAGGTTTATCATGGAAAATTTCTGCGCCTTGCATTGTGACTTCCCAAAAGCTTTGCACTACATGATTCTGAGCAATCTCTCTTTCTCTCTCTTCTATAATGCTCTCATTTCCATCAGACTTACAACCTGCACAGGATAAGCTTGATGCTACCATATCGCTGCGTCCCAAAATCTCTTGGTTTTTTTTTCCCCTCTCCCTCGTGTTCCTTCTCTCTTTCACAGTGCCTCTTGTCACGGCAGTCAGCCTCCTCCGCACTCCAAATTTGCGAGCGCCTTCCAAACGGCTACAGTTTAATAAGCTTCGGGTCGTGAATCGTATGCAGGCTGTCATTGTGTTTGCTGGTGTAGAAGTTAAGGTGTGTGGGTCTGTTATCAGCACCTGCCAGATAAACTCGAGTCAGAAACACTGCCTGTGCCCTCCCCTGGGCATACCGGGTTCCTCTGCCAGGCATAGATAGTGCCGATGGCAACATTAATTGACAGCGCAGCTAAAAGAGAGGAACACTCATGGGGACATCAATCCCAAAACTATGCCAGCTACTGCCTGGTATTTGTGGCAATGTGCAAACTCTTGCAGTGGCACTCCAGAACCACAGAGAGTTTTTTTTCTACTTTAGTTACCAATTAGCATGTGTTGATTATTGATCATTTTAACTTTTGAGTTCACAATACAACCTTAATTGCCCCCAAAAGATTCAGAAGCTTATATGGATTCAAAGCACATGATTCACCCTCTGATCTTTAGAGTTGGATGGACCGTATTAAATTGTTTGCTCAGACTTGCTGCATTCTTCTCATGCACTATATGAGAGATCAGTCCATTCGGCCGTGTAAGACAGTGGACCATTTTTCTGAAGGGGAAGGATTGAGAGTAGAGCCTTTCTATCTTTAGGTAAACTACAGGTACACGCTCTTCTCCAAAAATCAACTGAATTGGTTTTGAAAGCACCAGATCTTTATTCTTATTTTTTCGTTCTCTTTTTATGTAATACTAGTCTGTGTAATCAGGAACAGAGCTTCGTTTGTTTTCGTAGGCATGTGCTTACCTGTCACAACTTTGATCAAATCTGAAATTTGGTCTAAACCTTGAGGTTTTGGGCATCAAGGCATCGTGTGCCGACCCCGTGGCCTGTTCTAAAGTCTCAGAAAGAGTGTTTATCTAAATTGTCTTGAGCTTTTAATGTCCTAATAGATGGGATTAGATGTAGGTACGAATAGCTATGATAAGATCAATCTAGATAAACACTTACCTAAAAGTTGTGGTGTTCTCCACCCTGCCGATGCCGGTGTGGCGTTAGCCTGCCCACGCTAAGAAAATGAAACACCCTGGATTACAAACATAGCAGTGAGTCTTGAAGTGTTATTTTTAGTTTGTAGCTTTGCATTAACAGCTGCAAGAATAGGCTTTAAAACCAAGAGATTGTGTAGTGCTTTAAAATATATCCCATTTAATTTTAGCCCACTTTATTCTAGTCAGCATTGGGGGATAAGGTGGACAGGGTTAAGGGTAGGGTTAGCTTAGGGGTGGCATTAGGTTTAGGGGTAGGGTTTGGCCAGAGTTAGGTTTGGGGATAGGGTTAAGCCCCGTTCACACATACA
>JAVSBU010172815.1:0-12428 GCA_033118015.1 Loricariichthys derbyi
TAAAGCGTACCTATCCACATGTGGAGCAGCTATGCAGAAACATAAATGTAAGTTCTCGGATGAATTTAAAAAAAAAAATCCATGTTTTCGTCTTGGAATCCAAATCATCCATATGAAGCTGAGTGCCTGACGTGTAAAGCTGGCACATACAGCTCTTTATCATATAAGTGTTAGCCATATACCTAGTGTACAACTATCTTTGTTATATATTTATATATATTTATATCTGTGAAATATCTTTGTTTTTGATCCATTATTAGTCAACACCCCCCCCAATACATGCTGAGGTGTCCTCTTTTTCACCATCTCAGATCAGGTCACCCTAGTAAAACATTAAAAGAATCATAATAATTTTGGTAAATTAGTTTTTTTTTGGTGATGCAATAGGTGGTATTTTTAATATATCAGCCATCTCTTTTGTAATAAAGTATTTATAATATGAATTTATAACCCGGGAATGTAAAAGTTCTCCTAATTGAAGAATCACCCTTTTGTTCTTATTTTACATTTAGCCACCACACAGTGGCGCCATTTCATAACTTTATTATGACAGACAGCTGGTACTGATGGGTCAGAATCAGCCTGAAATGAGTTCCAATTAAAACAGAGTTATATTTTATTTGTAGAATCTTAATTGATTGCACTTTCGGGTTTAATGCCATGATATTCTACCAACAAACCCATTTGTGACAGTCCTGCTGGTTCTGACTTATATTTTTCCTTCCTTGCAAAGTAATAAACAGTCCTAATACAAATAAGACTGTCTCAGTCAGCCAGAGATTTCAGAAAGTGAAACTGTAGAATCCAGAGTATCATTAGACCTCATGTATAATGAATTTTGGTGTGTATGTGAATAAGTCTGTGTGAGTGAATATCAATGATGGTGTTGAAGGTGGTTGGTGTCGTCAGGGAAAAATCAAACACTGGTTTCTTCCTCCCACTGAGACTCACAGCTGGTTTATTTTAGCAGTCACTTAAAATGAATGGAAATTTTATGCTAAACAGAATTAGAAGTGTGTTAGTGTGGAAGTTGTCACAATGTGAAACTAAACATTAATGCCTGTCAAGTTTGGAATGACCCCTGGAGCTGCAAAGTTGCTGAGTCAGTCACAGAAGTAACAGAAAATGCAGGAAGAAACAAAATTAAAAGCTTGTTGTGAAATTCTGCATGTGTGCATGTGTGTGTATATGATGTAGCCTGCATTTAAGAGATCTGTTGTATTTCACAGGGCAGCAGTTAAAGCAGTCCTCGTTTTGCTGCCAATTCTAGGCCTGAACTGGCTATGTGGACTTTTGGTTCCTTTCTCCATCATCATGGCCTACATCTTCATAATTCTTAATTCACTGCAGGTATGTTTCATATCGGTGTCTGTCTGTCTGTTGCTCTCTCTCTCTCTCTCTCTCTCTCTCTCTCCCCCTTCACCACATGCACTTATTATTGGTCTTTTTTTTGTGGATGTTAAAACTTTGTGAACTGTTTCTAAAGTGGTAATACACGTCTAGAGCAGTCATGCTGATGTTCACAAGACTCAAGTTTGACATTTAAATGAAAGATCCAATGTAGTTGGTGTTGTAAGTTACTGGAAAATTGTTTGGCTTGACGAAATAGAATAGCTGACATATGCAGACGGATTAAATTTAAAGATTTAACAGTAATGATACAAAGTATTTCAGGCTCACTACCTGTGCTTTATTTTGACAAATGAAAAAAAGACAACAGTTTGATCACTTGGTGAGTTTTCCCACGTACACTTAATATAAATAGCTCTTTATTGATCCCCAAGGAAACTGCAGAACAAATTAAATAAATAAGAAATCTCTGTAGGTTAAATACTTAATTAGTCCATATAGTTCCTGTTTTTTGAAAGCATCTTGCTGGCTGTTTATGCTGTAACTGGCTAGTATAAATAGAAGACTATATACTAAAACCAAGAAGTTAAAAAACGAATAAAAAAGTGGCATAAATAGTGACAATACATATAATAGTTTATGTCTGTGAATGACTTATGCTATGGATATTGTTTTATTTTTAACTAATTAAATATAAAAGAGGAACTATATGAGTATACATATTGTTAATATTTAAAAATATCACACTCTATTACATTTTATTATTGTGTTTTCACTGCCCAAATTAATTATTACATTTTCTGAATTGTTAGAGCTTTCTCTCTGTGTGGGTTGATTCATGTGTTGCTAAACATTCAGACACAAAACCAGTTGCCTCTACAATAGAGCTTTAAATTTAACAGAAAAATCAATAGCGATTTAGCCCCAGTCAGATCGTTAACCACCAAGCTATAAATAGTTCAGTTCCACTCACATCTAATTAAAAATTATTTCTACAATGGTTATTAATACAGACAGTAGCTGACATAAAGCCACTTTTTATCGCATTGATATCTTTTGAATCTGTCTAAACAAACCATACTGTGAAGGTGTATTTTCAGACAATATAAAATAAAGAGAAATAGGACATCCTGTACAGTGTTCCTTAGCCATTATTGACTGGTTTTGTAAATGTCAATGTCTAATTAAAATATCAATAGACTGCTTTAATATGAAAACCAGTCATCTTAAGTTTAATTATAACATGCTTAACACTAATGTCCCAGCTTAATTTAAACATTAATTAAGTACATTAATTGCACTGATCTTTAGTATTTATTTATTTGTTGTATTTTTTATGTGTTATAACCATTGACTGATTTTGTAAAATTGTCTGTTGCAAATGATCAAGTTACAGTGGAGTGTAAAATGTACAGGGACTGTTTCTGAATTTCCTGATTTTCCTTCCATGTTTCAGCAAAAACAACACAAAGCTTAAGCTGTAGAGCTTTATGGTTAAATCAATGAAGTGGATAATGTTGACAAGCACTTTTCATTGCTCACTCTTGCTCAAACTGATCTGGTCATCATTTTCCTATTGCTTACTGAATCTTTTCCTTAGTATAGATTATATGTTATATTGTAGCCTACAATTCTCATGTTAATAATAAAATATAGGTTTTTTTTGTGAGGAGGAATTTTTCTGTTCTGTTTGTCTATGAGAGTCAGGTTGTTATTAGATTTGTAACTGAGTACAACATTACACCATTCACTGGGACAAGCAGATTTTGGTCCTGTTTCCAAACATACAAAGGGCAACTTCTGCCTCACTCCTTTATCACGCTGTAGATGAAAGGTTGAGCGAGGTGGAAGCAATTTATTTGGCTATAAATTATTTGAACCTCCGTCATCCAATCTTGGCGCAATGTCATTCAAAAGCTTTCCACTATCTATTACTGGCATATAATAGGCCCCCGCCATGTGTTGTCTGTTGCATTATTAGCCCATAACTCCACCCTATCAATAACTTTGTGGATAGAGGGAGCAGAGGAGAGGATTGGGGTCACAAACTCAAGTCAACTTTTTTGGGGGTCTGAAGCATAGCACATTTAATGATGATTTATTGATGCTTATAAATAGTCTGGTAGTGTGAATTTCTGTGATGGTAACTCTGGGGTCATGATGCTTTGTGTGATTGTGTTATAACACTGGTTATAAGTGAATAACCCAATAATTAATCCATTGTGCAAAAAAGGAAACTGAATTAAGAAATAAAATGCATGAAGCCATTGATGTACACTTGAATGCATGTATGTATTGTGTGAGAATACATGTAGAAGAAGGCTAAGCAGCCTCTTGTCAGCATATTTGCTATGATTTATATGTTTCAGCTCTTATTAATTTCTTAATTTGTCCTGTTGTAGTTTTATTATTGAATAATACAGTTATTATATATAAATTGGATGTTTAAAGGCGAAAAATTCATGACAATTAGGACCACCTTATCTATTTGTTTGTTGGTGGTTATTTGTTGTCTATTTTGATAGTGATGTGGTTATTAGGGTCTTTGGATAGATTTCAACTGAAGGCTAGACTCAAGAAGTTCAAAAGCTATTAAATAGTTTCACACTCTTAGTAAGAGTGGCAATGCTACTGAAAGACAAATCTTAAAATGGCTTCCCTGTAAGATTATAATTTCTACTCTATTTCTCTTTATTCTCCACTGTATAGCTATTGGTCCAGGTGTAGGTAGGCATTTGATGATGTGGATTGTTAAGCTTCATTAAGGCTGTGCAATTTGACAACTTTACAGAGCTGTAATGCACTACTGCCCTACTCTTTGTTTATTTTGGTTCTGTAATAAATTCACGCAGTTCTACTGTGCTGAAGTGCTGGTGGCTTGTATAAATTCCTTGGATTTTTGTCATACTGTAACTCAAAATGTGTGCATTTCCATTTGAGATGATACTTTGACATATTTTTAACCCTCATTGTTGCACATTTGTATAATATTACTGAGTATTAACTGTGTATGTCTATGCAGTATGCTCACCGTTTTGCACCGAGCTATTAGTGTTGACTGTTCATAAAGTCACAGTATAACCACTGCAGAGAATGTTTGATTATGAAACTCTGTTATATGTTGCTTGTGTTCTTTATTAGTGTTTGTTTCCCAAGTGATTTGAGATAAGCAGCAGTTTTCTGACAACACTTAGCCTGTATGATGTAGTTAGCAAATACAAAGCGAAAAGATGTTATTATGGTGCCAATGAATAAACATATTTACAGTTTCACCCCCAAACCCTTTTCATTGTAGTGTAAAGTTAAAATGCAGAAAACACGTTTTGCAGAACAATACCTTTTACTGGTGGATCAGTTGCCATAAATATGTATCAACTCAAAAGTGCAAGTCACATCAGCAATGGCTATTCATAACAGGAGCAGGTTTATAGAGATACTACTCAGGCCCATTCACATTGGGGGAATTTAGAATGACCAGTT
The DNA here is from genome assembly GCA_033118015.1 of Loricariichthys derbyi. Classification (NCBI taxonomy): domain Eukaryota; kingdom Metazoa; phylum Chordata; class Actinopteri; order Siluriformes; family Loricariidae; genus Loricariichthys; species Loricariichthys derbyi. The sequence goes on from JAVSBU010172815.1 coordinate 4,831, forward strand.
AACCTAACACGTGTGATGTGGAAGGAAAACAGAGTACAGTAATACCTCGCCACTTCGCGCTTCAGCAATTGCGGCTTCTTCTTTCGTGGGTTTTTATAAGATATTAATGGGAAAAATAATGGGTTTCCCACTGAATTAGATCGGTGGAAAATATATATATTTTATGAATTTTTACATGAAAAAAATACCAAAATGTATAAAAATATATTACAAATATTAATTCTAACTAATTATTAGGTATTACAGTGTTATTATTAGCTGTGATGTATCATTTAATCAGACCACTGATGTAAGAGTGGAGCTGCTTTTTCTGGGTCTTTAGGCGCCACGATTAGGCGGTCTTTATTGCCACCTAGTGGCACGGCGCTGATGCACGCCTAATTGAGTTCAGCTGTGGTTAGGCTTTTTAAGGGGTTTCTAAAGCCTTAATATAGTGTATATATACTTAAATAAATATACCGTTTCTACTTTGCGGATTTTCAGTTATCGCGGGTAGTTCTGGAACATATCTCCCGTGATAAACGAGGTATTACTGTACTTAATAAAGTGGTTTTGTGCGTACTTATCCCAGAATTCATTCATTGGTCAAAGTGCTCCCACTATGCTATGTTAATCCATTGCTGAGCCCCACACCGACACCACCTGACCTTTATGTTGCAAATCCAGTCCAACACAGTCCCCCAGGAACTGCTGTTTCAAGCCTTGGAATACAAATATCCAACACCACTATCACTACTGGTGCAACCCTACACACTTTACTGCTCTCTACCATAGTCATGGTCACGGATCGGTTACGACATTCAACGGTATGACCTCAAACACAGATTTGATTTGAAAAATGTAAATGTCACACACTGAATATACATCAGAAGGTATATAGAGGTTCTAATGGGTTTATACACCTCATCATATTTGAGGAGAACATAGAAGCAAACATTCATAAAGATCATCGACTGCTGACACAGCACGAGGACAGGAATTCATTTTTCAGATCTATGAATAATTTGTAATACTTTTGAGTTCTAACTGCTCGTCCCGTCAGATAGAGATTGCATTTGTCGCAAATGTTTTGATGAAGGTCCCAAGGTTAAATAAATGTCATATCCACCTGACAAGGCGGAACAGAGGGAAGCATGATGAGCATTAATTTTTCTCTGACAGTGACAAAATACCTGCTACTGAGGCTAATAACTTAATCCCCTTTTGGAACTGATATAAACTTTTTATTCATCTGAAAGAAAGATGTATCCGGTGTGTGACTTGAATTGATAGGAAATTGGGTATAATGAAATAGCTTGAAGTGCACTATGTAGAGGAACAACAGTACCTAAAACTAAATGAGTACTTCCAATGCAATAGACGTACTGGATGCTTCTTTTCATTATCTGCTAGTTCAGCTGCATTTATTAATAAGCTACAGTACGTGACTTATTGCTTAAAACACTTACAGACCCTTGTTTCACTCAACTGTAGATAAAGTTGCTCCTACTAGGGTTAATCGCATTAGGGAGAAAAGGCTAACAAACCTGCACCATAAAACAGAATGCAACATAGTAAACTAGAATTATTTATGATTTATTGGAGCAATAGTATGAAACAGCATGAACATGAGCTTAATAAAACGAATGCATGCATTTTATCTTTGAACTTGGTGTGTACGTAGTTTGGGGTTGCGTATGTGTGCATTCTTGTCTGTACAATCACTATGTGGTGCTATTCTGAAGTTATATTCCAAGATGAATTTGTTTAACAGGAGAATGAGGTTTGTAAGTGGCAAGCAAGGTTTGCATGTGTCAAAAAAATCAGCTTGGTGCCAAACAAAGACTCAGCCAGCGCTCTGTAATTGACAGCCACGTTCTAAACCCATCTGTAGAAAAAGATAGGTGGCACAGTACTTGTCACACCCGATTAGCTTCCTTCCATCAGGAAATGTCAAGACGATTGTGGACAGAATTGAAAACCAGTTCACGGGTAAACCCTCATGCATCTTCAGCTGCTTAGGCAAAGCCAAAACTCGAAGAAATGAATCTCATGCAGAGAGAATTAGCTTGAAACCCAATCGTCTCAGTGAAGAATTGAATGCATTGTGACTTGTTCTATAACATTACACAAACAAAATAAAATAAGCCTCATCTAGCTTGCATCCAAGGGTAAAGGAAATTGCTACTGTTATTAAGTACAATTACGCAGTTCTGCCTCTTTGATAACATTATCCCAACATGCATAATCTTGTTTTTACCACTATAATCGAGATCATGACCAGTCAGTTGCTTATTTTTCATGCATCTCTTCTTCTCCATTGTCAAGTAGAAATTATTTCACGTGAGAACACATTTTGTTTAACACACTCAAGTCCCAGTGAGTTGACTGTTTATTTGTTGCATGAAAAAAGCATTGTTTAACAAAACCTGCAATTTGAAACTTCATGACAAACATAGCTGTGGTATGAATTCAGTTTCTGAATTCAGATGGCAATAAAGCCCCAGTGAAGGTGGCGCAGCCGCCCTTATGAGCCCAAAGAAAATGATGCTTCCAGGAACAGAAGCAGCCGGACCCATTACAGACTTAAAGTGATTGTATCCAATACTATAAGCATACTAGAGCTATATATACATTTTGATATGTTTGTGTGACGGTGCTGAACCTACAACAGAGGCACAGCCTGTGCAGATGCAGCACTAATCAGTTTAAATTACTATCAGCTGCACTATAGGTTATTTAAGCGTCCCAATTCTTTGTCAGAATTACTGGGCCTTTATAGAGGGCCAAACCTCTGTGCAAATGTCTTAAGAGTTCTCAAAGTAAAGAAAGAGTTTGAAGAAGTGCCTAAGTCAGAAAAGCACTGAGCACTGGTTACAGTCACCCAGAAGGAGCTTCCTGTTGACAAAATCTGAGCTTTCCTGGAACCAAAATTCTAAAGTTTCTAGAGGGCAGTAAAAAAGACTGTGATAGCCTGATAGAGTGCACTTATAAAAGAAAAACGATAAAGAAAATACAAAGTGTCAGCTACCCAACTGTATAAAAGACGAGCAATGGAAAAACTGAGAAAACAGATTAAATTTGCGAAGAACTGGATAGACAGAGACACTGTGAAGATAGCCGACACGAAAAGGAGCCTGGCAAAGAAATGAATTTATTAAGTTTAAATTCTTTTGAAGATTGAAATTGAAATTGAAGATTAATTATTCTTCCACCTCATGCTATTTCCTTATAAATAGTTCCCAAAGTACTGATCCCACTGTTTTAGTTTACCTGTTTAGTTTACCTACTTGCTAGAAGACGTTCTTAAGGTAATATGTGTCCCCAAACCATATTCTTGTATCAGTAACATAATGATTGCATTGAACATAATGCATTCGTTCACTCATGAATTTTAATCAAGCATCTCTTTTAATTTAATTCCTACTTTTTCACTGTTTTATTTCAGTTTACTGTATTTATGCCATTTTCTGTCCTGTAAAGCACTTTAAACCAGCGCTGTATCAATCCACCGTATTTCCTCCCACTGCTATGTTTAATAACCCTATCCAGATTAAAAAAATCGATTTGTTTCCTGACAAACTAATAAAACATCAAACTCAACCTGATGCAAGGACATTTAATAGCTGAGTCTTCCAAAGTCTGGCCTGGGGCCACAGGGTTGGTGACTTTTTAGTCAAAAAAGAACGAAATCAATTATATGGTTGTCTACAGAATGCTCATCGTCATGCTGTTCCAATATAATGTTGTTGTTTTTTAAAGGAATAAAGGCGTATTGCACTGTATTGCATCAAAAACAGCGTTCTGGTAAGAAGGCACCAAAACTCAATATGAGTCCTTAAATACAATAATGGAGGGAAATTTAGTACCACTACAAATGAAATATGATCTTTAAAAAAATAAAGTATAATATAGCATTATACAGAGACATCAGCCATCTCAGGAGTTTCTTCTTCCTCACACATTTTTTCTTTCACCTCAGTATAATAAGAGCTGGAGGTGCTGGTTTGTAACTCAGATGTGACACCTTATAATTCAGTGTAAGGTTTTTTTTATATATATATATATATAAGTGTAGGCTCTGTTATACAGATGCTATAACTGCCAGCATTTAATGTATTGCTTTATCTGAGTGGGAATACAGACATTTGGACAGGCTGCTATTATATTACCTTAACATGTTGTATTCCATTTAAAGCTGGGCATAAGGAGGGGAAATGTGGCACCGCAATGATGCTTTGCCTTCAGGGGTGCCAGTAAAAGTCTTCCTGAGCCTGATGCAATAACCATATGTCTCTCCATTAGCCTTATTATATGTTCTGCTTTGTGCCATAATAATGAGGTAGACAAAGTTTCAGTCATTAGATGGATTTTGAAGACATTTGTAGCACTTCTTTCTGAGATTTGTCACCTGACATGATCAGTCATTGCTGCAACAGTTAATTTAGTGTTTACTAATTGACTGGTGTTGGTGTCTTCATACTTGTACCCTTCCATGGATTGGTGTCCTGCCTAGGGGTGCACCCTGTGGCCTTGAGGGCTCTACAACCCTCAACTGGGTTAAGGGCAGTGGTTAAAGTGGGATTTGGCAGGTGGGGCAACATCGTAACGAAAAGTATCACACTACTAATTTTCGTGGCAGTGGTGGTTTTATTTTGGTCCATCTAGCCTGCGAACCTGCTCACCGGACTCTGCGCGTTCGTTCTGACGCTAATCGATGCTCTGACCTTTGGCGAATTTGCTGCATATGGTGCACGCTGGGAAATGGGCGCTGTTGCAGAGCAACGGGGTTCGTTTCCGTGGCAGCGTCGGAGGCATCTATCCAGTACAGCGTCTCCATTTCCTTTCGGAAGTCTCCGTCGCATGGTAGCGTCCATGCCGCAGTGAAATTCCGCGTGACTTCGTCAGTGATTTCTACCAGCCTGCTGTTGTTAGGTGTCGGACAATTTGGTTACACACCCCTTTGTGTCCCTTCACCACCTCCGGATGCCTCACCTACCGCTTTGGGTTTCATGGTAGCGCTGATTATGATGAACGCCCTCTGTTTTTTGCTCATCATTAATGCATATATAAAACTCTACTGGGACTTGATAAAGGGGAATTTCAACAGCGTGTGGGACTGCGCCATGATCCTATATAAAAACTGCACTTGTGATGTTTAACAGCATCGCGTGATTGTTGATATGAATACGAATAATTTATTCATTTATCTGAGGTGCCAGAATGCAGTACCGGAGCGTTCCGGCCCACTTTAACCTGCCACTAGGGGGAGATCTCGAAACCTTGGTTTGCAAGACTGAAGCGGGGAATCGAATGCTCTGGCATCTTCTAGCGGTGTGGGGCCTGATGCAAGCTAATCCACGATACCTGCTTCAGGCTCTATTTATAGAATGCCAGGAGCAGTGTTTGTTGCGGCAGCATCTGGTTTTCCCTGGGCATCTGTGCTCGCATCGGCCCTGCGTTATGGCATGCGGTCTGATCACGTTCTTCTGGCAGAGGGAAATGGGAAATTTGGCAGGTTGATTCAGCTGATAAGGGAATGGGGGCCTTGTGCTTTGGGGTCCTGTCAGAAACTGAGGGGCCCTCCAGGAGCTCCTATCTCTCCAATGTTAATAAATGAGAAAATTTTACATTTTGAGCTAGAGATACAAAATTTGGCAGGTTGATTCAGCTGATAATGGAATAGAAGCCATGTGCTTTGGGGGCCAGTCAGATATTATGGGGCCCTCTAGGGGCCCCTATCTATCCAATGTTAATAAATGATTAAAAATTAGATTGTTAATGCTAATTTTTGATTGCTAATGTTAAAGTTGCTATTAATGCTAATGCTAATTTTGCATTACTGCTAAGGCTAATTGCTAATGCTAATTTCCAATGCTTGTGTTGCTGTTAATGCTAATTAATTAATTAATTGATAATGAGCAGAGGTACAATCACACTCACATTTTCTCCAGGAAATATACCTCTCTACAGCATTTTTACAATGGAGTGTTGTCTCAGAGCAGTTTAAAAATTTATATTATCTTCTATTATCTAAGACTAGTTCCATAACTGAGCAAGCCTAGGGCAACAGCGGATAGGAAAGACCCCCTACACGTTATAAGGAAGAAACCTTAGGAGGACCAAGACTCAAAAAAGGGTCAAACCTCCTCAGTATGTAAGAATTAAACTCATAAAGTTACCTCATTAATACTGTAAGTTTATAGAAGTAGTTTCAATAAACAGAAGCTAAATAAAAATGAACAGAGAAAACGTATTTAAAAAACAATTAAAGGAATAATAAAAATTTTAAAAAACAATTAAAGGAATAATTAAAAAAATTAAGTTTAAATATAATAGTATATAGAGTAATAAATTAGGAATAAATCTCTTTGGGGTTAAAATAGCTTAAAATAGCTTAATACACCTTGACTGGTTTATTTTTCACATTTGATTATGCATTAAAGTCCCAGGATTTGATTTATAATATACACATTTAATCACAGTCTTCTCCAAACACGAAATAATTGCTGTTAATCTCTTGGTCTCAGTTGATTTTTTTCTTAACATAAAAATTATATTTGTGAAATGAACCATAGCTTTGCATCTACTGTATAAGCTTAGATTTATTATAGGAGGTGGGAGAATTTAAACCACTAGGTCACGTCAGTAAATTAGATACAGTCCATTAAGTAGATAAATCCTGGTCTTAGCATAGCTTAGCATAGTCTTGCACATTCACTTCAGCTGCAGCTCAAGGTCAGGCACAGGAATAAAGAAATGGAGAGAAAAAACCATGGATATTAAGTGTTTCTTGATCTCCAGTGAGGGATATAATACAGCAAGATCAGCCATGCTGCAGAATCCATCTAAACATTGGTTTTAGCAGTACAGGTCCATGACTGCGGAGGACCAGAGTGCCAGTGCCTGAGGGTAAGGCTTTGATAATTATGGCTGAGGTGACTGCCCGTGTAGCTGCTGTAAAATAATACCTTCAAATGAAACAGCCTGGAAAATGGGGCTCAGGGCTATAATAAGAGTTTACTGTTTTGTCAATACAGATCGGTTACCTTTGTGGGTTACAATACACGTTTCAGCGATGGTTCCATTTTTATACTGCGTTCACTCTAAATCCATTCCTTTCCCATTAGCCTGGAGTAATGTGTCTTATGATGAATGTTTGAGCTTAAGTTTAAGAGGTCAAGGTACAGAACATCAACTTTAATTTAGATCGACGTTTTATGGAACATTCTTTTTTTATCCTCACATTGTATTGGATGACCTGGCCAGATCAGATTTTACTGCATTTCTTTCAGGATTTTATATTTTCTTCTTAATTGTATCAGTTTAAATAATTGGTTGTTCTATTGATTTGCAACTCCTGATTATCAATTATAATTAGTCGCAGCATGACCCTATCATAAAAATATTAATAAAGCAGAAAACAGCAACTGAGTTATAGATTTTACTCTACCTTAATTGGGGAATATATTTATTTTCAGAGGTCATTGGTTTATATGAGCACTGTTTAGCCTTTGCCTCATTGACATTTGTAATATGATTCTCACATTTGCTGGAAGTCTATTGTGGCGGAAGCCCTGGTCAGCAAGTAACGATGTGATCAATTTCAAAGCAGCCTC
>JAVSBU010173030.1:0-12424 GCA_033118015.1 Loricariichthys derbyi
ATGAAAATTTCAGACCCCTCCATGATTTCTAAGTGGGAGAACTTTCAAATTCGCAGGGTGTTCAAATACTTATTTTCCTTACTATTATGAGACAACTCACTCCTGTTCATCCTCTCACTGTCTGTACATTTCAGAGACATCTCATTTCCTGCTCTCCTGTGCCATGCCTCTCCATTTCTTTTCTTCTCTCTCCCATCCTCCTACATTAATTGATCATAATGCCGTACTATAGCATCCTTTCTGAAAGCCTCCTATTGAATGGCCAAAATTGTATAAAGAGTATGAAGCCTTTGTTCAACCCTTATAAACTGATCTATAATACAGTAAATTCTGGACAGTAGTACAGGAACACTAATAAGCTGAATGCATTATAAATTGTTGAATTATACAGCACAGCAATACAAAATTATTCCAGTTTGAATGGTATTACTACAGTTTGCTTTGGAAATTCTTGACAAAAGAAATGAATTAATTCATTGTCTTATCCACTTTATCCTAGTCATGGTTGTGTGAAAGCCGATGCTTAGCCGGCAATATTGTTTAAAGCAGGAACAATCCTAGACAGGGCACCACTCCATCGCAGGGCACACACACTTATGTACTAAGAGCACTTTGGAAACATCAATTAACCTAACACACATCTTTGGAATGAAATTGAAACCTCTTCAACTTTTTCCTGGCAACTGCATTTCTTACATCCTTCTACCAATATACCCAATGTCCCTCTTCTGGACATGTCTGAACCATCTCAGTCTGGATTCTTGGATTGTAAGTCTCTGTCAATTGTAAATTGCTCAGGATAAGGGCATAAAGTGTATGTGTAATGTAAATGTAAACCTGCAAACTGGGGGTACAGTTGGGGGCCAGTGGCTATGTCATAAGAGCCAATTACTTTCCACCTAATATGCATTGCCGGCATTAACAGAAAAAAGTTGGTGTTGTACAGACTTCAAAATTGTAGCTATGCTGTTTTCAGTTAGATTTTCACTATATTCTGTATGCTACATTTTCTCAGCTTTCAAACAAACAGTTCAACAAATGTTCATTCAAAGCCCTTGCTCTGCTTAATAATATTATTTATTATTTTTTACTTTCATATTTAATTTCTGTTATATCAACGGCATTCTATTTTTGGGAAACAACTAATTTTACCTCTTAATGCAATTTTCATTTATAACATACAAACAATTACATGTACATTCCAACTGCATTCTATTTTTATGCTTTCTTGCAAACAGATCAACAAACTCATAAATCGTTAAGGTTTTTGCACTCTGACTCAGTATCACCAAATCTCCTCAATATCTTGCAGACCATGGTGGACCATAGCTTTAGTCCAGAAAAACTCTGCATACAAGAACAAGTTATAACTGGAAATGAAATAGCTACTGTTCAGAGATATATAGAAATATTCAATTTCAGTTACATTAGCTCTATTTTATGGTCTTCACACTCCTCATTAACAGGGCATTAACAGGAGCAAGCCTGTTGTCACAGGGGCACTGGCCCTTAACTGTATAACAAGGAACTTTTATAGAACACAAACTTGACAAGTACACTATAAATATACATTGCAGATATTTATTTATATGGAATATTATGCAATACAATTTTCAAGCATACAGCAGTTTTAAACCTACATTTATTTACACCATGAGAAATAGAAAAATAGTAATAATTGATAAAAAGAATGAATGATGAATGTCTTTTACTGTTTTTCTGGCTTCTTGAGTTTGCTTTTCAGCTCTGCCATCATCATGGGGCTGCCCATCCTGCGCACACACACACACACACACACACACACACACACACACACACACACACACACACACACACACACACAGACACAGACACACAGACACACAGTATTAGACTATTATTCATTTGTTAATTTCCATATCTGCCTATTGTTGATTGCTGGGGTGGGGGGGTGGACTGCTGACATCTCATATGATCCCTCTTGGTTCTTCCCTTTCTAGCTATGTTGCTATAGTTACAGATGACAGAGTTTTATGCTGCTCTTAGCGGGACAAAAGCGTTCAGTTAATAGACTCTTAACCATAAAGAACTACAGTTTCTCTTTTTCCTTTGTTCCTGTACCAGTTCCAGTCCACACGATAATATGTCTCCGTTCCATTGTGAAAAGCGCTATATAAATAAATCAGATTTGACTAGACTAGAGAGTAGTCTTTGTAATGTAGAAGGAAATGGGCATACTCCATACATATAATTTGCTTAGATAACTGAGAACAGTTTAGTTTTTGGCATTATTGTGTAACCGTAGCTCAATACACAGGTTATTCCAGAATTAATGTTAATCTTGGTAAAGATGAGTAAAAAGACAAAAACCCTCCCCAAAAAACAAGGTCTTGTGTTAAAAGGTCTGAAGCCTATCCCCACATTTGCTGGGTACAAACACAGACACATCCTGGGCAGGGCACCAGTCCATTGAAGTATTCGGTACCCTCATCACCAGACCTTCCCATTTTTAAGAACAGCCTGGGTTTTCCTTAAATGATGTTTCAGCTGGTAGTCATTACTATTTACTTTTTCGCTTAATCTTTGATAGAGGATAGAAAATGGACAGGGAATCTGAGATAACTATTTACAACAGAATGTCTCCAGTTTCCTCCATGTTCCTAATTGCTTCAGATCCTCTACAGGTTTTCAATGGGGTTAGATCAGGTAACTGAGATGGCTGATAAATATTTGTGGTTAGATAAAGCCAACTGTTTGTACAAACCAATAATTTGTAGAATTAAATGTGGCATATAACTGTAGATTTAGATGGGGTGACCCCAAAATCTGTCACCTTTTGTAGCTCTCTGTAATCTTTGGAGAACATTTTGCCTCTCTAACCATCATGCACGCTTAGGTTCTATTCCAGAAAGGTACACTTGTTTGAAATTCTCAACTTTTCAGTGCATCTGAGCATTTTTAGACATGTTGCTAATTTTCAAAGCTACTGATTCATAATGTTAGTACACTAGTAAAAATGCTTTAATTGAAACCTGGTTATAAAGGCCTTTTATTTTTATGGTATAAAGGAGTTAATTTGGCCTTTGGGGAATAGAGGAACTCAATGGTTGAACTAGGAACTTAGTGTTTGCTTTAAGCATTCCTAAGCACTAAACACTCAGATAAACTTACAAATCTAAAACAGAAAAGGGAACCTTTTTTTTTTTTTTTTAAAAGGAATGTTTTTGGGATTATACTAATTAACTGCAAACCTTAACCCAATTATGCCAATCATTCAAAAGCTGACTAGTGAGAGGAATGAAATGTACCCGGAATGTTTTGGCGGTGTCCATTTTGGTTTGTCAGGTGCTTGCTTGGGACAATCCTCTACTGAATGTGACTCTGGGCTGGATTTCTGCAGAGCAGGTAGACATTCCTGATATATACATTAACGAAACAAATTAAGGCAAGTATTTTACTACAATTTATTCATAACACTTTTTTCTTGGTAAGGCCAGACTTTTTTTTATTTCTTGTTTGGCGGATTTCTGTTATAAAAACCTGAATATGGTAAAATAAAAATACATTTTCACTTTAAAATGTAATTAAAAAATATATTCAACATTTTTTTTCAATTAGCGAACACCAAGAGACAAACCAATGTGCACTATATGGCTAAAAAAATTGCATTAAATCACCCCAGCATCCAAGCAGGACACCATATCATACATTCAGAACAATATCAAAGCAAAAAAAATACAAAGAAATGACAGCTAAAGCTACAGCAAATGTGAGAGATGAGTCTTACTCACTTTTCTTGTGGCAGATGTGTATAATTTCTGCGGCTTTGGGCATGCACAGTTCATCTCAGAGTCTCCAAAATTCTCCAATATCCGTTTATGATGATGATGATGATGACAGATTTTGGTACATTCTACGCATGCGTCAGTGATGACGACAGCACACAGTGATGTCACGGGTTTTAAATTTCTGTTTTCAACTATGCAAGATCAGCAGCAATAAAAAAAAATGTGATTTTTCCAATTTTATTTTTTTTCGAAAATGTGAAAAACTAACATTGGTGGATCCGCCAAACAAGTAATTAAAAAAGTCTGGCCTAACTTTCAGTTTTGTTGTATTGTATCTGCATGTACCTGTGTTGCTTCACTCTGTATATCTCTTATTTTTTGGCCAGCCTCTGTTTTTCTCAAAGCAGGTAGACCAGCACCGAGACCTAGACAATGTAATAAAAACACTCATCAGCCTAACAGTCTACCTACATCCCAGTCACATTTTAATTAATTTGCCTACATCACAGATTTTGATTATTTATCTTACCAGGGAGTCTAAATCCAATCACGCCTTTGCTTGCTACTTCTACATGACTCTTTTTCAGTGGGCTGGGCTGTAAAGGGCGAGGGGAGCTCAATGGCTCCACTGAAGTCATGTTTATGAGCATACGTGGATCTTTGGGTGGTCGAACCAGGGGGTTTTTCACAGCAATCTTTGACTTTTGCACTGTGAAGTCCAATGATGAGGCCTAAATAAGAATTACAATATGGTAAATGGTAAATAAGAATTACAATAGCAGACAAGTCCAACGCTCTTCCACTGAGCAGTTAATTTAATTTAATTTAAGCAATCAGTATTTTACCTGTGCAGGTAGAAGATCTGTCAATTGTGGAAGTTTATCCTTCTGCCTTTCTCCTGTCATATCTTCATACTGTCTCTTCCGTTCAGATTTGTCCCTTTCTCCAATTTTCTCATTACTGTCTTTCATATTACTGTCATTGTCTGTCTTTGTTTCTCCACCATCAACTTGTTCATGTTCTGTGCTTTTTTCATTTGGTGCCTCAGAGTCAAATGGCACCATTTGCTCCCTGCCATTTTCCCTCTCTAGAATTGCTTCTTCCATATTGGTCATCCTCTCAGTCTTTTCACGTTCCTCACTTTTAATATCTGCTGTTTCTTCGTCTAAATTTCTTTCCCTCTTCACTATGTTCATCTGTGGCGTGATGTTCGCATGCATGGTGGAGGTTTCACTCTTCAATGTTTCTACATGTATTTGAAATTCATTTTCCTCCTTGCTTATTTCTGGAGCCTCTGCTTCACTTGATAATGGCTTTTCCTCTGATTCCTTTCCAGTTCTGCTCACTGTTTCCCCCATAACCCCCAATGATACAGCTATGCCCTTTATTTCATCAGGTAGTTTAGTCTTACTCTCATCAGAATTCTCATTCTTGAGTAGTAATTCCTCGCTTCCTTCCTCAGTTGATTTTTCTTGTACAATTTCTTGTTCAAGGGAGCACTGGTCCAATATTTCCTGCAGAACTTTATGTTCCTTTCCATGTACAGGATGCTCAAGTGATCTGCTCTCAAATTCTGCTGATGCCTTCACATCCTCTTCTGATTCCAATGTCAATCTGCTAATTGCCTTCTCCACAACTGAGGCAGCTATGGCTTGTATTTTTGGTGTGCCACTTTCAGATTTAGCTTGTTCATTTCTGCTACAGTTGCCCATATTAGATTCTTCAAACATTTCATATATCTGTTCAGTAGAGTCGGTTTTAGTTTCCATCATCATTTCCAATCCTTCACTGGTTTCAGTGGCAAAGTCAGTTTCGTCCATTTCTAGTATACTTGGACTTGGTATTTTATCATCTGATGCAACTGTAGTTTCATCTACTTGCGCAAACTCTGCTGATGTCTTCACATCCTCTTCTGATTCCATTGTCAATCCACTAATTGCCTTCTCCACAACTGAGGCAGCTATGTCTTTTATTTCTGGTGTGCCACTTTCAGATTTAGTTTGTACATTTTTGTTATAGTTGCTCATATCTGATGCTTCAAATGTTTCATAATTCAGCTCGGTAATCAGTTTGGAACCAAAAGTGGTTTCAGTGGCACAGTCAGTTTCGTCCATGTCCTGTACAATAGAACCTGGTATTATATCAGTGGATACAACTGTGCTTTTAACTACTTGTTCTGAAGAGATGACCACACTTTCTTGTTCAAAGGAGTTCTGAATCATTGTTTGCTGTAGAACCATCTCTTCTCCATATATGGGATGCTCAAGTGAGCTTTTCTCTAACTCTACTGATGCTTTCAGATCATCCTCTGATTCATTTTTTACTTTTTTTATTACTTCATCCACAACTGAGGCAGCTAAGGCCTTTATTTCTGAGGTGTCAGATTCAGATCTGGTTAGCGGAATGAGTTTGGTCTCTGACCTGACACTGGGTTTAATGCCACATTCAGTTTTGTCCATTTCTGGTACAGATGAACTTGGTGTTTTATTATCTGACACAAGTTTAGTTTCATCTACTTGCTTTGAAGAGATTGACTTCATTTCACTTAATGGTGCTTTCAGTAACAATTCATTACATTTTTCATCAACTGGTTCTTCTTTTACAATCCCTTGTTCATGGTAACACTGGCCCTGTGTTTCCTGTAAAACTACACCTTTCCCTTCTGTGGGATGCTCATGTGATAATTTCTCTGCTGATGTCTGCACATCTTCTGATTCTTTTGTCAGTCTACTCATTACCTCTTCCACAGTTGAGGCAGCTATGGCCTGTATATCTTGTGCGCCACTTTCAGATTTAGCTGATTCATTTTCAGCACAGGTGCTCATATCTGATGCTTCAAATATCTCATGTACCAGTTCAGTATAGTTGGATTTTATTTCCATCAACTGCTCGGTCATTGAACTCTCACTAGTTTCAGTGGCATAGTCAGTTTCGTCCATTTCCTGTACAGCAGAACCTGGTATTATATCAGTGGATACAACTGTGCTTTTAACTACTTGCTCTGAAGAGATGACCACACTTTCTTGTTCAAAGGAGTTCTGAATCATTGTTTGCTGTAGAACCATCTCTTCTCCATATATGGGATGCTCAAGTGAGCTTTTCTCTAACTCTACTGATGCTTTCAGATCATCCTCTGATTCATTTTTTACTTTTTTTATTACTTCATCCACAACTGAGGCAGCTAAGGCCTTTATTTCTGAGGTGTCAGATTCAGATCTGGTTAGCGGAATGAGTTTGGTCTCTGACCTGACACTGGGTTTAATGCCACATTCAGTTTTGTCCATTTCTGGTACAGATGAACTTGGTGTTTTATTATCTGACACAAGTTTAGTTTCATCTACTTGCTTTGAAGAGATTGACTTCATTTCACTTAATGGTGCTTTCAGTAACAATTCATTACATTTTTCATCAACTGGTTCTTCTTTTACAATCCCTTGTTCATGGTAACACTGGCCCTGTGTTTCCTGTAAAACTACACCTTTCCCTTCTGTGGGATGCTCATGTGATAATTTCTCTGCTGATGTCTGCACATCTTCTGATTCTTTTGTCAGTCTACTCATTACCTCTTCCACAATTGAGGCAGCTATGGCCTGTATTTCTTGTGTGCCACTTTCAGATTTAGCTCGTTCTTTTTCAATACAGGTGCTCATATCTGATGCTTCAAATATTTCATGTATCTGTTCAGTATAGTTGGATTTTATTTCCATCAACTGCTCGGTCATTGAAGTCTCACTGTTTTCAGTGGCATACTCACTTTTGTCCATTTCCTGTACAACAGAATCTGGTATGTTATCAGTGGAAGCAAATGTGCTTTTCTCTATTTGCTCTGAAGAGATGAAATTCAGTAACAATTCAGTCATTTGTTCATCGGTTGATTTTTCTTGCACAGCATCTTGTTCAAAGGAGTGTTGGTCCATTGTTTCCTGCAGAACCATCTCTTCTCCATCTATGGTGTAGTCAGTCAGGCTTTTCTCTAACTTTGCTGATTTCTTCACATCATCCTCTGATTCTTTTCTTACTCCGCTTATTTCTTCATGCACAGCTAAGTCAGCTAAGGTGCCACACTCAGATTTGGTTACCAGAAACTGTTCAGCCTCGAATCCGACACTGGTTTCAGTGGCACATTCAGTTTTGTCCATTTCTAGTACAGCTGAACTTGGTGTTTTATCATTTGACTCAGCTGTAATTTCATCTACTTGCTCTGAAGAGACCTGTAGATCTACATTTTCTCCTTCTGTGGGATGCTCATGTGAGCTTTTCTCTGCTGATTTCTTCATATCATCTTCTGATTCCTTAAGCAATTTATTCATTACCTCTTTCACAACCGAGGAAGCTATGGCCTGTATTTCTGGTGTGCTACATTCTGATTTAGTTGGCTCATTTTCAGTATATATGCTCATATCAGATACTTCCAACATTTTGTGTGTCTGTTCAGTAGAATTCGTTTTCGTTTCCGTCAAAAGCTCGGTCTCGGACCTGGCACTGGTTTCAGTGGCACATTCAGTTTTATCCATTTTCAGTACAACACATTCTGGTATTTCATCAGTGGATGCAACTGTGTGTTTAGCTGAAGAGTTGAATTTTATTTCACCCAATGGTGCTTTCAGTAACAATTCAGACATTTTTTCATCAGTTGATTTTTCTTGCAAAGTCTCTTGCTGAAGAGAGTCCTGAATCGTTGTTTGCTGTAGAACCTTCTCTTCTTTATATATCGGATGCTCAAGTGAGCTTTGCTCGAAGTCTGCTGATGTCTTCGCATCATCCTCTGATTCTTTTGTTAATTTAGTTGTTACCTTCTCTACAAGTGTGGCAGCTACTGCTTTTATTTCTGATGTGTCGCATTCAGAGTTTGTTAGAAGAATCAGTTTGGTCGTGGACGCGACACTGGTTTCAGTGGCACATTTAGTTTTGTCCATTTCTAATACAGTTGAACTTGTTGTTTTATCATTTGATGCAACTCTAGTTTCATCTACTTGCTCTGAAGAGATGTTACTCTGTACTTCCGGTAGAACTAGATTTTCCCCTTCATGTGAGCTTTTCTTGTCTGATATCTTCACATCATCTTCTGATTCCTTAGTGAAGATATTCATTACCTCTTCCACAGTTGAGGCCGCTGTAGCATGTATTTCTTGTATGGTACTTTCAGATTTAGTTTGTTCATTTTCGGTATAGGTGCTCGTATCCGATACTTCAAACATTTCATGTATCTGTTCGGTAGAAGTGGTGTTTGCTTCCATCATGAGTTCAGTCTTGGTCCTGATATTGGTTTCAAGGTCGCAATCAGTTTTGTCCGTTTGCATTACTGTAAAACTTGCGACTTTATCAACTGATGTAACTGTGGTTACATCTCCTTGTGCTGAAGAAATTAACTTCAGGTCACTTAATGGTGCTTTCAGTAACAAGTCTGTAAATGCTGCACTAGCTGATACATCTTGTTGAAGGGAGCAATGGTCTGTGGTTTCCTGTAGAACTACTCCTTCTTCATCTATGGGATGCTCATGTTTCTCTGGCCCTACTGACTGTTTAGTATCCTCCCCTGATTCTTTTGTCGGTTCACTCCCTACATCATCTGAAGCTCCCAAGTAGGTGTCCATGCTGTTTATTTCATCTAATAATCCAATCTCTTCTTCTTCGGAGCTCTTATGCTTTTCAGTGCATTTTGGTGAATCCCTGTTCATTTCCAGTCTTGTTATTTCTGATTCATTCTCAAGAAATCCTGAAGGCTCCTGAAGTCCTTGTGATTTGCTTTCAACATCTAATCTGTTTAGTACTTTGGGCTCACCATGATTTAGTTGATCAACTCTTGGCATTTCACTCATGTCAAAAACAGAATCCATTATCTCAGCTGATTGTTTGTAATATTTTGTAGTGGCCTCATTTACTAATTTTGAAGTGTCACTTTCAGATACAACTTGCTCACTTTTCCTTTCATGCTTGCTCTTGGTTCTTACTTCAGCTGTTGTTTCAGTACAAATGGTCTTTGTGTCCACTATCAGTTTCGTTATGGAATCACTCATAGTTTCACTGATGAGTTTTGGTTTTCCATGGTGTAAATAACTTTGCATTTCATCCATAGACTCAACGTCATCCACTTGCTCTGGAGAAATGTCACTAACTGGTGCTTTCTGTAACAATTCATTTTCAGCCATGTTTGATTTTTGATTCACAGACATTTGTTCCAGGTAACACTGTTCTGTCATTTGCTCTAGTACCACCTCTTCTCTTTCCATGTGCTGCTTATATAGGCTTGCCTGTAGATTTGCTGATTTCTTCACATCCTCTGCAGCATCATCTTTTCTACATTTTGCTGTGGTTTCAACAGTTTCATTTTGGTTTCCTGTTCTTGCTTCCAATTGTACATCAACTCCTTTTAAGTCTTGTATAGTCACCATTTCTGAAGCGGTTATAGCTTTTGGAAACTCTTGTTTGTTAAATTGTTTTGACTGGCTTGATTCTGTCATAACATTCAGCAAATCAGCAGCCACCTCATTTTTATCCTCAAACATTTCCTTCATATTCCTGGTGAGTTCTGGTTCATTTATTTTTGGATCTTCCATCTGTGTTTCAAACAGGTCACACTCACTCTCCAATCTATTTTTAGCGTCCTCAGTTTGAGTTTTGTCTGAGTTACTGACATCCTGTTCATTTTCATTCTTGCATATTTGTCCTACTTTTTCTTCAAGTTCTAATCCTTGAACGTCATGCTTGTTTTTTCTTGGTTTAGCATTTCCATCAAGGTCTCTCCTCATGATTCCATCCATTCCAACTCCATCCTTATCATTGTCTGGTTTACACACGTTCTCCTGGCTGCTATTCCTTCCCTCACTATCCAAATCAGCTTCCTTACTTCCAACAAGCTCAAGGTCTTTGAGATTTATAGCTATATCAGAGAAAGATAGTGAGTTTTCATGTTCAGCAAAAGCATTACTGTTACCTTCCATTGCTTTACTGTTGGTATTCAAAGGGGAGACTAGAGATTCCTTGATATACATCTTTTGTACTTTTCGATCATCTGTGTCCTTTGAACATCTCTCTGGAACTCGGGTGTCCCCTACTGTGCTAGCACAAGCATGTTCCCCCATTTCTGTTTCTTCATCGTTGCCATCTTTAAAATTAAAATGACCCTTTTCCCACTGAAGAGCAGCAGTCCGCACTTTGACTGTAGAATGCTGCTGATCTTCTTCTGTTGTTTCCTTATTTGTTGTGGTGTCATTTTCTTCTTCTTCATTCTTTCCTTGGTTCCCTTCATTTATGACCTCTGGCCTAAGAAATCTTGCCACAGCACCTGTGAGGTAACCCTGCACAAACACAACATTGGGTAAACAAACCAGTCTGTGAATAACTACCGGTAGTCATAAATGATGTTCTCTGTTCAGAGTGCAATATCAATCAGAGTGAAGCCACACTTGGAGAATTAATATTTGCCAATCCAAAATTTTACATTATAATATGCTTTCAAAAATATTTTAGTATATTATGGTTTCAGATGGGCAGCACAGTGGTCTAGTGGTTAACACTGTCGCCTCACAGCTCCGAGATCCCCATTCAATCCAAGCCCCAGGTTCCATCTGTGTGGAGTTTGCATGTTCTCTCCGTGTTCATGTAGGTTTTCTCAAGGTATTCTGGTTTCCTCCGACATTCCAGTGACATGTGTATTAGGTTAACTGATGTTTACAAAGTGGCCTTAGTGTGTGAGTGTGTGTATTGGCTGTGTGAGTGAGTGTGCCCTATGATGGATCAGTGCCCTCTCTATGGTTGTTCCTCCCTTGCACCCTATGCCACCAGATAGGAACCGGCTCTCCTGCAACCCTGTACGGAATTAAGTGGATAAGAAAGTGACTGGTTTAGAAACAGGTAGAAATACAGACTCTCCTACTGCATTTTTTTTTCCACATATAGTTATTATTGGTTTGGGGTGTTTTCCTGGGATATTTGTAAAGATCATTGTAATTCTCTATGCACTATTGTCTTTGAGATTATCCAGTGCAATTTGCATATGCAGGAATTACTATTATTTGGACTCATGAACAACATTAGCCAATGTGAGAGAGACCTTCAGATGCTTAGAGGTTACCTTCCTCTGTTACCTTGCCAACTATTACACGCGTTGCTCTTGGAGTGATCTTTGTTGGTAGACCACTCTTGGGAAGGGTAACAACGGTCTTGAATTTCCTCCTTTTGAACCCAATCTGTCTAACTGTGGATTGGTGGAGGCCAAACTCTTTAGAGATGGATTTGTAACCTTTTCCAGCCTGATGAGCATCAACAGCTCTTTTTCTGAGATCCTCAGAAATCTCCTTTGTTTGTGTCATACACGTCCACAAATGTGTTGTGAAGAGCAGACTTTGATAATCCGGGTCCTTTTTCGCAGATAAACCAGATCATGTCCTAGTGTGCTTTGTTCTCGCGACTAGAGGTGATTATATTCTGTCTGTCTGAATATTACATGCCAAAGGTAAGTTATGGCATCTCACATTTGATATGTTTTTTGTTCTTATCTTATCGATATAAGTTTTTCAAGTTTTGTGAGTTTTAAAACTAACAGTGAGGAGTGATCAGTGAAAACAAGACACTTATTTATAGTGATGTTACACAAATGTGTCTGTCCTATTACTTGAATATATGTGTGTGTGTGTGTGTGTGTGTGTGTGTATATA
>JAVSBU010173132.1:0-12423 GCA_033118015.1 Loricariichthys derbyi
GATGCCTTCAGTGAGAATCTACAATGTAAATAGTCATGAAAATAAAGAAAACGCATTGAATGGAAGGTGTGTCCAAATTTTTGGCCTGTACTGTGGTTTGTAATGAAAATACTGTAGTAAATTCAAGACAGAAATAGCAAATAGAATATTTTAATGGCCACGTATATTAAATATATTCAGATATTAAAACAAACGTACACGACTGCAAACACTTGATTAAAAGGAGTTTAAGTAACTATAATTGGGACAAACCTGGGTAAATAATGAAAAAATGTGATAAAATGTAGCATAGGTCTTACTGTACTTACCTTTGTATTCCTTAACCAGAGGTGTCAGGTTGTAAACTTTACCCAGATATGATACCCAAAGGTCTGCTATTGTGTTGTGCACAGACACTTCGGTGGGTGTATAATACTTCTGCGAACGCATTTTAATTGCAAAACTGCGAGGAAAAGTTTATCCAAAACCAAATTTAACGGATTAGCTACGAGCTATTTTCAGCCTTTACTTCAGAGCAGCTAAACTGTATACAGGCTGGTTACTATAGCAACCACGGAAGCGCATGCGCCGCCATATTTACATTTACGTCATTTAGTAGGCGCCCTTATTTAGAGCGACTTACAATCCAGCTACTGGGGGTTAAGTGTCTTGCTCAAGGACCTAACACAACAGTATCAGCTTGACAGAGGTGGGTATGAACCCTAGACCTTGTGGTCCATACTCCAGTACCTTTACCACTAGGCTACCACAGTCCCACTTTATATATGCTAACATCTGAATCCAGTTCAGGGTCGCGGTGAGATGTGGCCTGTTAGGAACAAACCCTAGACTGGGACTTACAAAGGGACACTTCAGACACTCCAACTGACCTCACTATGTATCATTTAAATGTCACTGTTAAAAACACAAACAGCAAGCAAAGGCATGTGTTGCGTTTTGTACACTGGTCACCCAGCTTTACCAGAAAGACCATTCGAGTACACCAGTTAAACCAGCACCAACCAGTATAAACTAAACTGGACCAATAGTGAACATGGAATATCTATGGATTTGGTAATTGACCAGAAACCTAAACACACCATATGATGTTTTTCAAGCAGGGGAAGCACAAAATCAGAGTGACCAGAGTAAACCCACACAGACACACGGAGAAAATGCAAACTCCAAACAGGAGTCCAGTCCAGGAACTGCTCCAGAGATCTCTAGTGCTAGGAGATAATCACGGCTTTATTGTGAGACCTACTTCATGTGCAGCTTGTTTAATTAGTTTATTTTTCATTAATTCATTAAGCTTGTTTGTATCAATCAGGGATGTCATCAGACCCACTGTACCTGGGCTCGTACCCAATTTCACCCACAGAACTGCAGACTTACTGGATATTTTCTCTTCTTCTAACTATTTTCTGTAATCCATATAGATGGCTGTTTGTGAAATCCAAGTAGATCAACAGTTCCCAGTCAGACCAATTGTTCTAGAACCAACAACAATGCTACATTCAATGTCATTTAAAAATCACCTTTCTTCCCCATTCTGACTGCTACTCTGTAATTGACCAATTAAACACTTGCATTAATGAGTAAATAAAGTATTCATGAGTGTATATCAATTAACACAGTTCGAGGTGACTTTGAAATTTAAGTTATGGTGCATCACGGTACTGATCTAGTAACCAAAAGTTTCTCTGTATCAGAACAACATCAGCATTAAAACTACAGTACTATCTAATTAAAATCTAAGTCTAATCAATCTAAACAAGAAAATTTCATTGAGTAAGACTCTCTTAAGTAATTACAGTTGGAAATTAAAATTTGGTGTTTTCCAGCAGACACAAAGACATGGGTTTGTATTTATTCATAGTAAAAACCTTTGTCTATGGAATAGAAATTAAACTGACCCATTTACAACATGGGCATGGTTCCCTCACTAGAGATTACACTCATAAGGTCCATCATACATGTACAAACTGATCTAGTGAATCAACAATACATAGTAATATTTATACAGGCATCTCAAAAAATTAGAATATCATGAAAAAGTTCAATATTTTTTTTTAATATTTCAGAAAGTGAAACCCATATATTATATAGATTCATTACACACAGAGTGAAACATTGCAAGCCTTTATTTCTTGAAATTTTGATAATTTGTGACTTACGGATAATGAAAACCCAAAATAAGATCAATTTAAAAAAATTATATTTTAAACAGAAATGTCAGTCTTCTGAAAAGTATGTTCAGTTCTATTCACTCAAAACTTGGTTGTTCCTCCTTTTGTATGAATTACTGTATCAATGCGGTGTGGTATGGAGGTGATCAGTCTGTGGTTCTGCTCACATCTAATGGAAGACCAGGTTAGTTTGATAGAAGCCTTCAGGTCACCTGCATTAATGGGTCTGGTGTCTCATCTTCCTCTTGACAATACAACATAGATTCTCTATGGGTCAAGCAAGTTTGCTGACCATTCAAGCACAAATGACATGCAAAATTTACTTTCATCTGAAAAGAGGATTTTGGACCACTGAGTAACAGTCCAGTTCTTTTTCTCCACAGCCCAGATAAGACTTCTGACGTCTCTGATTCAGGAGAGGCTTGACATGAGGAATGTGACATTTGTATCTCATGTCTAGGATTCGTCTGTGTGTAGTGACTCTTGATCTTATGTAATATTCTAATTTTGAGAGACAATGAATTTGAGTTTTCATTATGTGTAAGCCACAATCATAAAAATGGCAAGAAACAAAGGCTTGAAATATTTCACTATGTGTAATAATCTATACAGTGGTACCTCGAGATATGTGCTTAATTCGTTCCAGAGCCAAGCTCGTAAGTATAGCAGCTCGTATCTCGCACAAATTTTCCCCATTTAAAATAAAGGAAACAGATTTAATCTGTTCCCGCGATCTGACAAGACACCAAAATATCCTAAATTATGAAAAAAAATATGTTTTCAATTAGGAAAAAGACAATTATACGCAGATACAACATAAAATATAAATAAATAAAAGAAAAATGTATAAAATACGGTGCTGTAATCGTACCTTGGCGACAGATGAGCATGGCTAACAGAGAGCAGCTGAGGAAGGAGGGAGAGAGGGATACTGGCACGGTACGAAGCTTAGATAGGTATAGGTAAACTAAAACAGCACTTTCTTACACTTTAAACAGAACTTTAATTGCACTTTCTGGACTTTAAATTAATTCACAAAAGTTACATAAATTGTAAAAAAAAAAAAAAAACATTCTTAACTTTAAACGTACAATTTTAGTTTACACTAATCATCTGTTTTTGTCTTTTTTGGCTGGACCTTCACTTGCAGCCCTTTTATACATAAACGTATACAATGACTTTGCTTTTGTCTTCCTTTTAATATGTTCCCAAAGTGAGACAAGTAAGTGTCATTGAAAAGTGCTGAAGGCACATAACCTGCAGGTTTTCTTTCAAAATCGTGTGCGTCTTGAACGCGAGGATTTTCAGAATGGTAAACAAGCAGTGGCTTGACTTTGCAGTCCCCGCTATCATTTACACACAATGTAAGGGAGAGACGGTCCTTCATTGGCTTATGTCCTGGCATCTTCAGCTCCTCAGCTGTTATGAAAGTCCTACGGGGCATTTTCTTCCAAACCAGCCCCGTCTCGTCGCAGTTAAAGACTTGCTGGGGGATGTAGCTGCCTTCCTTGATGAGGTCAGCGAAACATGTGATGAACTCGTCAGATGCCTTTACTTAACTATTGGTGGCGCCCTGAAGCTCGGCTTGTATCTCGCATCTCGAGGTACCACTGTACTTGGGTTTTACTTTCTTAAATGAATGAAAAAATAAACATTTTATGATATTCTAATTTTTGAGATGTACTTGTAGTTATTATTATGGTGCATGTGTGCTTGTAGTTTGCACAAAAAGGCAACATTTCCATAAAAAGAATGCATATCATTATTTAGCAACCCAAATTGTGCCGAGTTAACCAACTTTATGTGGAATAGACAACACTAAAGACAATGTTAGTAATCAGAACATTGGCTCTTATTTTAAATCAACTGTTCAGAAAGCAATTTCAAACAAGTCTCCCTTGAGAAAGCAGAAAATAACTGAAAACAGGCATAAATAGCCTTTTCCACCATTGCAAATGCATTTGGCATAACCTTTTACCACGTCTTCCATATCCAGAATAAGTGAATATTTATAACCAGTTAGAAAGAGCAAGTAAATCACATAGGTTGAAGGGCGAGTCAATTCACCACAGCCGCAATTAAAGGTCCTATAACATATTAAAAAGGTAATGAATGGTAAAACAATCGTGACCATGACTGACTGCAATATGCAGACTTAATGGTTTTCAATCTATTAGTAACAGTCAGATACAGTAAGTTAAGTTCTGATACGTTAAACAGGAACTCAAATTAATTGCCAAGAAACTGGGAAGGGACCCTCGCTGGACCTTTCAGAAAGAATGAAAATCCCATCCAAACCGAAAAGAAGCAAATCTCATTATTCAGACATCGCCTTCCTTCAAACTATGTCATTTCGGTGCACAAAAACGTGCAATACTGATTAAATCTGAACGTTAGAAAGTGCAGTATGTGATACACACTTCTTATGTAGTAAAATCAGTAACCTGACAGGTCAGTGAGAGTAAGCCTCGTTAAACTCATCAGCGGACCAAAAAACATACACGTGTGTTTAGGAAATTACGACGAACTGAAAAGCAAAAAAGGGAGTCAGCTGTATAAGCTGAAATGGCACAGCCTTGAAAATATTAAATAAGACTTCATTTATCAGAGGTACTGATTGTATGGAGTCAAGCAAACAGAAGAAATCCTATCACACAACAGCAACTGATTTCTTAAGAAATCCAACTCCATCTCCATCAATAAGTCTTAAAATGGCTCAGAACTACTCATTTAAGAGCCAACCATAAGTCAACTGAAGAATAATGGGATTCTCTTCTCATCCACCATATTTGGAAAGTCCAGTCCATTGTCCATTGTCCAATCATGTCCACCATAAGCAATGGCATAGCCATTTTAGTTGTAGTGGAACTTGAAATGGAAGTTTCCTCCCGACTCAAAAGGGTTGAAGCCAAAAGGCCAGCCTCCACCTCCACCACCTCCACCCTGCTGATTCTCAGGATCCAGTGGATCTTCACCAGAGTCGAATTTCTGACGCATTTCTGCACAATACATTGAAAAACATATTAGAAACTTATTTTTATTTACTACTGACTATAAACCATTAAAATTCTGTGAATTAAGCAAAGCAGCAGGATTAATACCTGCCCTAGATCTTTGCTTACACACGGATACTAAACACGGATTCATTCAATGATTTCTCACTAACTGAGGAAAGGCTATTGGTTATTCATTTTATTCCACAGCACTTGCAGAACTCTTGGTCAGTTTTTTTTGGAAGGGTAGCAGCCAAAAAAGCACATTTTTTTGGAAGAGGAACAGGGTGAAAAGGCTAAGATACACTAAAGCTCACAAAGATTGAAATGAAGATCATTAGAAAAGTGTATTATGGAGTGACAAATTCAAAAAGGTTTAAATATTTTGGGTTCAACAGTCAACAATATGGTCATTATACCAATGGAAACAAACAACAAATCTAATGGTGGCCTAAGACTTTTGCACAGTACTGTATAGCCTTACTAAAGTACAGCACTGCAAGACTTAAAGCCAGAATGTTACTTTCACTTCCTGGCACAACAAAATTCAATATTGAATTTTCTCTCTTAAATATGAAAGTCATTTTGTAATGTTCTGTGTATCAGTTTGATACCTTTTTTGTTTTTTGTCTACCCCAAACCTGTTTATAAGACAACTTTAGATCTGATTGAGTGATTAAATCTCACAAAATGACTAAATAAGCTTAAAATTAAGTTTCAATTACCTGGATCTGTAAGCACCTCCTTAGCTGAAGCGATGTCAATAAATTTCTTCTCAGCCTTCTTCTTTTCCTCTTCAGACTGAAAGTTGTCTGGATGCCATTGCTGTGCCAGTTTCCTGTATGCTTTAATAATTTCCTGTTTTGTTGCAGTCCTAAGAAAGAGGCATAAAAACAAGTTTTCACAACACAATAAAAAAAAAAAGTCCATCTTCTTTCATCGATAAATTACAGTGGATAGTTTTCCTGTATGTACAGTTTTTGTATCTTATATAAAGAAAAATACTAAAACCACTGATGACATTTGTGAAGATAGATTTTGTTTCATGCAAAAATACCCATTTTTGTAATTTTGCACACTAAATCTAAATATTATTCCCTAGTTTTGTTTTGGTTCCAGTACAAGTCGTAAATCACTGCATATGGTATGTACAATGCGTTTGATAAGATTAGATCCTTTCACATTTTTCACATTCTATGATGAACTGTGGGTGTGTGAAGTAGACATGTTGACAGGAAGTGAGTGAGAGACTATATAGGTGCACTTATGCACACAATGTGCGTAAGCTAATGTAAAAAGGCCAGAGGCTACAAAGAACATGACATGAAGTGAATGATGAATATGGTGATGAGAACTGAGAACATTTAAATACACGTACATAAGATGGATACACTTGTATATTTTAGAAGCAGGTCTATACTTATTTTAAGAGCGATACACCATGTAAAATGATCCCTATCACCTACAATCCATGCCTGATTACATTACTAAAATTCTAAAAACAGATACAAATGGTGTAAAAAGTACAGCAAGGTCCACTTACTTTAGTTTATGGTACAAAAGTGCAATAGAAAACCATAGCAACAAAATGTATAGTAATGAGCAAGCTATTTAACACAATCATACCGGCTCACGCCCAGAATTTTGTAGTAATCCCTCTTCCGAGAGATCTTCAGTAGTTTCTGTGCACGTTCCAAGCCTTCCCGAATCTCCTGATTATCCTGGTCAAATTCACGTGCCTCCTGATAGTCCTCCACAGCTACAGCAGAGACACAACAGGAAAAAATGAATGATAAAGGAATGAGGCAGATAGAGAAAGACAGATAAAGAGACAGACAGCGACAGAACTGTCTCACCTACAATCCTATTGCCTCATGCTCTGTGTGTACAATGCTGCTTGAAAGTTTGTGAACCCTTTAGAGTTCTCTATATTTCTGCATAAATATGACTTAAAACATCAGATTTTCACACAAGTCCTACAAGTAGATTAAGAGAAACTAGTTAATCAAATGAAACACAAATATACTTTATCATTTATTTATTGAGGAAAATGATCAAATATTACATATTAGTGTTGGCAAAACTAATGTGAACCTCTAGGATTAGCAGTTAATTTGCTAGTGAAATTAGAGTCAAGTGTTTTCAATTAATGAGATGACAATCAGATGTGAGGGGGCACAGTTTTATTTAAAGAACAGGGACCTATCAAAGTCTGCTCTTTACATTAAGTTTGTGGAAGTGTATCATGTCACGAACAAAGGAGATTTCAGAGGACCCCAAGGTAACTTCAAAGCAACTGAAAGCCTCTCCCACTTTGGCAAATGTTTATTTTCATGAGTCCACCATCACTCACTAACACATAATATTGGATTACTTTGCTCAGTAAATAAATGATCAAGCATAATATTTTTGTCTCATTTGTTTAACTAGATTCTCTTTATCTACTTTTAGAACTTATGTGAAACTCTGATGATGTTTTATGTTTAAACAATGCTCAACTGGTATAAAAAAGCCCATGCCCCACATCATTATACCACCAGCAGCATGAACTACTGACATAGGGCCAGACAGACTCATGCTTTCAATTTGTTTACGCCAAATTCTGAACCTACCATCCGAAATTCACAGCAGAAATTGAGACCAGGCAACATTTTTCCAACCTTTACTTTTGAATTTTGGTGGTTCTGTGCGAAATGTAGCCTCAGTTGTCTGTTCTAAGCTGACAAGAGCAGCACCCAGTGTGGTTTTCTGCCGCTGAAGCCCATCCGCTTCAATGACTGACACGCAGTACATTTAGAGATGCTCTTCTGCATTCCCCAAGTGTAACAACTAGTTGATTTACTGTTAGCTTTTGTTCAACTTCAAATGGCCTGATCGTTCGTCTTGGACCCCAACACTGGCATCAACACTAGATATTCTTCCCAGAACACTTTTTTGTAAATTCTAAAGATGGCTGAATGATTTCAGTAGATCAGCAGTCTCTGAAACACTCAGACCAGCCAATCTAGCACCAACAACCATGCCACATTCATGCCAGTTAAATCACCTTTCTTTGCCATTCTGAAGTTTGGTTTGAACTTCAGCAGGTTGTCTTAACCATATCTACATACATGTCTAAATGTATTGAGCTGCTACCATTTGATTGACTGATCAGATACAGTGTCTGGCCAAAAAAAAGGTCTCGCACTATTATGTTGGACCACCTTTAGCTTTGATTATGGCACACATTCACAATAGCATCGTTTTCACAAGCTTCTACAATGTCAAAACATTTATTTTTGTCCAGAGTTGCATAAATCTCCCCCCCCAAGATTTTGTATTGTTGATGGGAGATTTGGACCACTGCACAAAGTTTTCTCTAGCACATCGCAAAGATCTCAGATCTCAGATCTGACATTCTCAGATCTGGACTCAGTCGTGGCTAATCCGTGTGTGAAAATGATGTCTCATGCTCCCTGAACCACTCTTTCACAATTTAAGCCAAATGAATCCTGGTATTGTGCACTCAGGGAAGAAAAAATCCACAAACTTGGTATGTCAGCTTTGGAAACACAAGTGTTCCATTCTGTCACAGCAATAAAGCACCGTGAATTAAACTGAGAGAAAGAGAGAGACGAGAGACCAAAGAGTCAATTCTACCTTTCTCATAATCCTGCAGAAGGATAAACGCCTCAGCTCGGTCTCTAAGGATGTGGATGTTTCGAGGATCTCTCTGATGGGCCTCTGAACACGCGTCCAATGCCTCTTCTGCATGCTTATTCTACAAAGAACGACAGAGTGGCAGAAACGATAAGTGAGACATCATCTCATCACCATATTATAACTGGTATTATAGAAACAAACTACCAGAATGTCACAGACCTTCACCAGGCAGAAGCAGATCCTCTCTTTGGCTTTGTTGGTGTAGAATGGAATATTTGGTTCGGTCTTCATAACAGACTCATACTTTTCTATTGCTTCTTGATATCTGTTATAGAAATGTAGAAATAAATGGCGGGCACTTTGAAACATGTGGAAAACAAATGCTTAACCCTTTAATGTCCTCACCAAGGGGGGAAAAAAAAATCAATGGAAAAATTATTATAATAATTTTATTAAATAATTATTAATAAAATAAATATTAAATAAAATATTTTTTCCATTGATTTTTTTCTTGGTGAGGACATTAAAGGGTAAAAAAGATATAGTGACCCAAAAAGTGCTCTACCAAAAAGTTATGCAGGATGTTAAAGGGTTAAGAAGTTCTGCTTAGCCATCCAATATAGTAAAAGCAAGAACTTCCAATAAATTTCCATTATATAGCTATTATATCATTTCTATTATGTGGCGCAGTGGCTCATGAGTAGCACCGTCACCTCACAAGAAACAGGTCCTCAGTTTGATCCCATCCTGGGTCTTTACTGCATGGGGTCTGCATGGCTTCCCCGTGTCTGTGTGGGTTTACTCTGGGTGCTCCAGTTTCCTCCCACAGTCCAAAGACATGCATTGGATTAATTATTTATGCCATATACACACAACCCCACAAAAAAAGTGGTCATGATGCGCTGGAGCAGGCAGTGATCTAAATCTCCCATAATCGCTACAAGATCTTGGGGAAAAATTAATGCAACTTTGGACAGAAATAAGTGTTTTGACACACACAGTACCTTCTAGCTTCTTCTGTAAACTGATATAACCTTGTGTCTGTCATTGAAATGGACTTTGATGTTGATGATGATCTTAAATAAACAAATAAAATAATTTATACTACACCAACCAACTTTATGGTATTTAAAGCATGGGGTGAAAACACAGTAATTAAAGTAAAACAAAAATTGACTGCACGCTTGTGTGGTGCAGAGCGGTAATTTCCACCACAGTGATCCAGGATGTCAAGTCAAATGTATTTCTATTGTGCTCACAGGCTTAATTTAGTATTATCAGTTGGGGAAAACAAAAGAAAGAACCATGCAATCTTGTAAGCTAACAAATTATCCTTAAGGAGCAGCCCACTAACACTTGCTATGCTTACCTCTGTTCTGAGATCAGCTCCTCAGCAGAGTCTAGCTGTTTGCTGAGCTTCTTCACCTGCTTGTAGTGGGCATAACAAACTTTATCATCCTGATCCAGCTTTAAACATTCCCGAACCTCACTGTAATCCAAAGAGACCAAACACCCAAAAGTAAATTAACCCTATAAGACCATTTGTATTATATTTGATACACGGGTTTCTAAGACCTTTAACTTATCAATGTGATCAATACATTCCTTAAAAACCTGCTGTATATAATCTGACACGTATTATTCCCTCTAGTGGACATTCACTATACTGCAGGCAGTGGAAGGGCTTTATTTGAAATGGCTGGTGTTATGATTCATCTACACGCTTTCTGCAGGAAGATCTTTGCTCATTATTAAGATGTTAGGGTAAAATCTTTGCTCATTTTTATTAATAAATACTTTGTGCATTCAAACAATGCTTACTTAATAACTAATTATTTGTATTACAGTTAAATCGTGTTAAAATGTGTGTATCAAATTCGATACTACAGGTATATAAGGTACAAAGCCAAAAGTTGCCAAAAACGCCTAATGTATCAACTGTGATATAAAAAAAATTTCATAAACAAAATGATCTGGCAAAAAAATTTTAGATTTTGAGTAAAGATGGCCTAATCATCTCAGTTTCATGATGGGTCAGGCTTTAGAGGATTAAGTTTAACATTTCCAAAAAACTGCAAATATTAGGTATTCAAACAGATACATTTATTAACAATGTAATACACATGCATTGTTAAATTTTATAGTCACACTGTAGCAAAACTAGCGTTCTAACCCTGCATCCTATTAGTTTTCACTGGACATGGGAAGGGCACAAAGGGCAGAGAAAAATTAAGCATTTCTTAAACCAAGAAGCAAGTAGTTTGGGGCCAATGAACTCAATGTGGCATCATATGCTGCTGGAAGCCAAAACCAGTGCAATAAAGAGGTTGTGATTTCTGACAGCAGTGTGGTGTTAAAGAGGGATTTTACAATTTGTGAATCTGATGACTGATTATAGCAGCACACTGACTGAAATGAACTTTTTATATCTCTTGGCACATAAAAAGAGGTGACTTAATGGAGTGGTAGGAGTTAACGTTTTCAGGACCAAGTGCGTTGCACTGGGGCTGGACTTTGGTGATACTCCCGAAATGAATAAAGAACACAATTGGTGTTGTTGTTTTTTAAACAGTGGTTTTATGTTTTTCTCCCATTCATATCTGTCTTTATACCGAAGCTTCCTAATCTGAGCGTCTTCTTCCAATGATTGACTACTATTTACAGCTGCACAATCACATTTTGGCTATCATCATGGCAAGATACTGGTCATCAATAACCCATGCTACACCATATGTTCCAAATTTACACATGAGAAAAAAAGCTTAAATTTTACAATCTCAAATTTTTGCCATCTTGGGTTTAATGTACTCAAAGTTGTTTGAACATGTCTACCTCTTCTCTCGTCCGAACTGGCACAATGTCTCATGATATAATTGATGCTATCTGTATTTTGTCTCCTGGCACAGTTTTGTTCACTCATGTTTAACTTAATTCACACGTTTTTAGGTAGAACATTAGGTTGATTTATATTGAGAGCACGTTGCATGCACTCTGACCGATCCTGTCTGTCTATACTAATGAGGTGAATATGTAAACTCTTAGGACATGTTTTTGACCGTTTTTTACAAAGTGTCTGACGTACTCGATAATGTCGGCTCACACACTGTTAAAACAATAATTAACATATCGCAGACATACCTATTGCACACCACTACTATATACCAACTGTAGCACAGTGCATACCTGAGTGACTCATGGTGATCTCCCAGGTCGTAAAGCAAGCGACTGAGTTTAAGAAATGCTGCCCGGTTGTCCGTGCTAAGCCGAGCCGCAGGCGTCAGGTCCAGTACGGCTTTCCTTGGCTCCCCGATGCGGATGTAGCATTCTGCTCTCAGCTCCCGAGACTTTGGATCCCAAGGGGAAAACTAAAGTAAAAAGACAGACAAGTGCAGTAACTGTGGAATGTGGTACATGAAGCTTAACCAATTAGCACAAGTACAGTCAGTCCTCACTTAATGACGGGGTTAGAGACCAGAAAGTCCGTTGTTAAGCGATTTCGTCGTTAATCAGGACCCTAGATTTGGGTTAGGTATTAATCGCAGGCAACCTTCATGGTACATGTTTTTTTCACTTTCTTGTACTTATCTATAGTGTTTGCATGCTCAGTACTATTCATATTA
>JAVSBU010173340.1:0-12422 GCA_033118015.1 Loricariichthys derbyi
TAGCTTACATTATATAAGCTGCTATATTAGCTTACATTATATTATTATATCAGCTACTATATTAGCTTACATTATATAAGCTGCTATATTAGCTTACATTATATTAGCTACTATATTAGCTTACATTATATAAGCTGCTATATTAGCTTACATTATATTATTATATCAGCTACTATATTAGCTTACATTATATTATATTAGCTAATATATTAGCTTACATTATTATTATATTAGCTACTATATTACAGCTTACATTATATTTTTATAGTAGCTATTATTATATTATCTTACATTATATTAGCTAGCATTATATTATTATATTAGCTTGAATTATATTATTATTATTAGCTACAGAAGACTAAATAGTATTCACACACAGACACTGCATTAAGCAGACTGTTCTGCTGGCCAAAAGACTCGCTTATGTTCACTCGCAAAGAGAGTCGACTTTCGAGCGGTTCATTTGATTGTTCAATTATGCTATTAGCAGTAGTAAAATAAAGTTTCCCTCCTCGGGAAGAAGCAGCTTCGTATTCGCGCTTCGCCTCATCTGCTCGCCTCGCTCTGACGTCGTTTATCAACAAATAAAATGATTGGTTTTGACTGGACGTGCGAGTGGACTACAGCACTTTTTCATTACGAGGGGTAAATTTTTAATTGAATTGAGTTTGCCCACGTTGTTTTGTTCTTGTGTGCCCCCAACCCAACATGAACTGGCCCAACCAGGCAAGTGATTTTGCGTACAGCTGTCCCGACGGCATGTTTTACTTGCCCTGGGCCATCGGACCATTGTTATTGTTGAACTCCGCTCATGAAAAAAAAGATTTCATCGAAATAGAACATTCTACTGTCTATCATAAGGTTACTATACCACATAGAGTACTGTGCAAAAGTCTTAGGCCACCATGAACTACACCATTGTAATAGCACTGGATTAATGACCACATACACTGGACACCCCGTAATCGTGGTCCCACATTCGCAAATTCACCCATTTTTCTCTGGAAGGTAACTATTCGCTGAAAAATCCACCCATTCACGGTTTGTTCGGTAGAATATATGTACAGTGGTACCTTGAGATACGAGTTTAATTCATTCTATAAATGAAATACATGTTTCTAATTAAGAAGCACACGTGTATAATTTACCAATGCATAACAAAATATATGAAATAAAAGAAAAAAGTGTTATTTAGTACTGTAGTCTTACCTTGGAGACAAACAAGTTCAGCTAAAGGAGGTTAAAGGCAGGTATTGCAGTCACTGTAGACATGTAAACCAAAACTAAAACTGCACTTTACTTAATATGAAACCACAAAAACTTTTGATGGCCCTCCCTCTTATTTGAGAGTTTCCATCAGTCATTTCAAACACAAAAGTGCATGTTCAAATCAAAGTGCATGTTTACTTCAATACAATACTGTACTCAAATACTATTGGCTGGCGTTCAGATGGTGGGCTCTCATTGGTTGATACATAACAGTGCAAATGCAGAGTCATGGATGTTTGGATTTAGCTATCAAAATAGGGACTTTTATAAGCACTTTTAGGGGGAGTTACAAGTAATCGCGAATTCTCACTATTTGCTGAAGGTTCTGGTCCCAAACCCCCACGGTTACAAGGGGTTTACTGTATAATTATTTCTCATTTTCTTTATTAGAATACAACCAGAACATATAGGAAATTTTATGCAGAATTAAACAACAGAATCAAAATCAGAAAAAACAGCCTCTACAGGCTACAGTGGTGAATATTTAGTTTGACCTCCCCTTACAATTGATCAATAGCAGCATCTGGTAACTTCATCAGGATGCCAAACTGAATCAAAAAAATAGATCAGGAATCATTGCTTTTGAAGGGTAGCAGCAAGAAAACAGCTTTTTTTAAAAAGGAGAACAGGGTAAAAAGGCTAAGATATGCTAATGCTCATAAAGATCAAATATTGGAATGAATATTAGTAGAAAAGAAAATTATGGAGAGATTAATCCAAGCTGGAACCTTTTAGGTCCAATCATCAACAATATGTTACATAATGTATGGTCATTATGCCATTGCTAAAACAAGGAATCTAATGGTGGCCTAAGACTTTTGCACAGCATATCATCACATTTTCCACTCATTCTACACACTACAAGATTTATACATCAAAAGGCCAACAAAGTTAGCTATGGCAGTGCAATCCCACAAATTATTTTTTAACTCCTACATAAAAGAATTATCTTAAAAATGTTATCACAGCACAAACAAAATGTTTTCTAAGTAAAAGAGAGACGATATTTAGCTTATGAATGACTTTTGAAGCTTTACAGCATTTAGTTTAACACAATTAAAAGCTTGTTAGTTTTGTGTTAACCCCATGCTAGGTTTTGACATGTTTGACTAATAGCATATAATTAGATGAGTATATAGTGGATCTTAAATACTGAAACTGTGCTGTGGGTTGTATACTCTGTGAATCCAGAGGTTTGCATCACCTGAAACTGATAAAGAATTTCAAAATTTCTAGAAAACAAACAGTATGCTTTGTTATTTTATTCTTCAAAAATAAAAATGTAAACACATTTAAAGTAATGCTTTATATCTGTAGCTCTTAAATCACCCATTAAATCAACAAGAGTTATCTGGCTTTTCATTTTATTTCACGTCCTTTCATGACTTCCTGTGTGATTTCCAACATCCAGTCTATTAAAAATGCAACGACTTTTTTAAAGCCTAGATTTTTAGATTCAGAAAAGTGTCTGATTAACTTTAACTTGTGTGCTAGAAGAAAGACCCTGAGGAGCAATGGTCAACAACCATTTTCTCCACTACAAGAAGAAAAATACCTGTAAAGTTATGGAGATGTGTATCTGGGGGAAATCAAAATGATCAGAGAATGGTGTAAAAGAGTAGAAAATTCTTCCAGTGCTTTTAACAAAGAAGAGGGAGTAAAAACATGGCCAAATAACAGATCATGTAGGGCATTTCAGACCCTTTGACATAGATCATAATGGCTTTTTGTAGTAAGTGTAGTTGTTAGCTAGATGAACTTCATACTGAGGACTTGGTGTGGTTCGGGGACTGGGTGTATAGGTTTTGTCATTGTTTGGGGTTTAGGTTTAGTAAGAAATAGAAACATCAACATTTATAGAAAGCATAAACAGAAACAGACCTGTGGCTACGTACAATAATCTAATTTTATATGTGTTTTAATTGTAAGTTACACTATCTGAAACATATTGTTTTGATGCTGGATGTTGACCTTGAAAATGTAGAATGTGCAGTCATACCTCGGCACTTGAGCACCTCGCAATTCGTCAGGTTTGGGTCTGGATGCATTTTGACAAGAAAAACTGTCTCAATACGAGTCATTAGTTCGGCATTCTGCGCACTTTCTTAAACTTATATGAGTCGAGATGTGCGACTCGTTCCAGCCAAAGCAAAGGATCACGAGTCAATATCACAACAGCTCTCGTACAGTGCTGACTGGCACTGTTTTTCACTGGGTTTTTTTTTTCAAATATTTAAATATACAGTATTGTGTTCTTAGTGCAATCACATCACTACAGGTTCTAAGAATGTAATGATAACAGTCAACCAAACGAGAAATGGTGAAAACTAGCTATTGTTAAGACCGATTATCAGTGTGTTGCTAGTTTACTTTAATGTGGGTGAGGAACTATCATAATAATATGCAAAAATAATAGTATGAAAAATGAATCGTAACAATGTTAGCTATAGTATCTAACATTTTTACAGATCTATAAAAAGTATGAAAATACAATTATTTATAACAAAGGTTATCTGTAGACTTAGCTAGCTATGAAAAGCTAACATCATTATAACATTAGTACAGACTTTTGTAATTACTTGTTTGGCAGATCCGCCGATGTTAGTTTTCCACATTTTCGAAAAAAAAAAAAATTGGAAAAATCGTGCCGATCTTGCATTCCTATATCAGTTGAAAACAGCTATTTAAAACTTGCGGCATCGCGACTGACGCATGCGTAGAATGGACCAAAAGCTGTCGTCACAAACGCATGCGCAGATGAAGCAAATCAGAGAGTGGCAATCATGAGAGACAGAGAGACAGAGAGAGAGAGAGAGAGAGATAGAGAGAGTCAGCTTAGCGACTTTTCAGACCATCTAGCGCAGACCTGGGCAATCCACGGCCCTTTCTGCATCCCTGTCCAGCCCGCGTGAGGCCAATCATAAATTACAAAATAAATTTAAAAATATCGATATCATGCATGAAATACAACTGTGCTGCTTTTATTTTGAAAAGCGTTACGTTCGCGTTTATTTAGTTCGTGTGAAGGTGAACAGCGGTATGCTAGCCAGGTGATGCTAGCCAGGTCACCCTCAGGATGTCAGCTCATGCTAAGAAAAGAAAAATTCATAACGAATGTTGTGTTTTCAAGGCGTGGACTGCCAAATATTTCTTTAGAGAAATTAAAAGTAAAGCCGTGTGCTTAATTTGTGGTACAGAAGTCGCTGTGTTTAAAGATTACAGTTTGAATCGCCACTACACAACCAAGCATGAGGATAAATACAGAAATGTATCTGATGAAGAGTGTGTGAGAGGTCTGCTGTGTTACTCACAAAACTACAAACCCAACAAGGACTTTTTACCAAACTTCCCCCCACCAGAGATGCAGCCATCAGGACAAGTTATGTAAGTTCTCACAAAATCAGAAAAAGTAAAAAATGTCTTCTGTTTTTTACTCCACCTGTTTACTGCAGCTGCGTTTCAGTGATTAAATGTTAAATTTTGAACGTATGACAGTTCTTCTCATTATTAAGAAGCTCCAGATATTCATGAACTGAATGATACACATTATGTAATTAAGTGCATTTTTTTTACAATAGAAGACAGTTGAGCAGTTAAAGTTAAAGTTGCCATTGGTGTGGCCCCTCTGACACAATTCAGGTCCCTCATGTGGCCCCTTGTAAAAATTAATTGACTCTAGCGACTTTATTTTTAAAAAAGTGCCTAGCGACAAATCTAGTGACTTTTTGTGGTGTTTTTGGAGACTTTTGCAGACTCTGAGGTGAACTTTGCATGCCCAAAGCCACCACAGAAATTATAATTATATTTTTCCGTTTTTCATATTGATTTAAGTTATAAAGCTAAAAGTATCAGTTGTCCGCTCTAGGAGCCAACTATCGCCACTGAAAGCGGGACGAATGGAGCTTGAAGTTGTCTTAAATTTACGGAATTGGTGAGTTCTTTGGCGCTAGCAGGTTCGTTAGCATTAGCATTTCACATTGAGTTGTATGGAGCTTTAGTTTAGCTTTAGCCAGAAAAGTGAGTAAACTCATCTTTCATATTTGCTGTAGTTTTAGCGGTCATTTATTTGTATTTGTTTTCCTTTGATATTGTTCTGAAT
This sequence comes from Loricariichthys derbyi, assembly GCA_033118015.1. Lineage (NCBI taxonomy): Eukaryota > Metazoa > Chordata > Actinopteri > Siluriformes > Loricariidae > Loricariichthys > Loricariichthys derbyi. The sequence continues at coordinate 5,369 of JAVSBU010173340.1, forward strand.
GTATGATACGGTGTCCTGCTTGGATTTTGGGCTGATTTGATGCGATGTTTTTAGCCATATAGTGCACATTGGTTTGGCTCCTGATGTTCGCTAATTGAAAATTTAAAAAATTAATTCTAAAGTGAAATTTTATTTTTATTTCCGCTGCCGTATTCAGGTTTTTATTACAGAAATCCGCCAAACAAGAAATAAAAAAGTCTGGCCTTAAGTTCATTTCCAAAGTTGCCCCTGTACTTTTTTTTGTAAGCCTAGTATTATTGATTCTGTTACCTACAGCTGTTTTTGTTTAAAGCCATTCTGTGAAAAGTTAGCTTACCTAATATCAAAATAATAGCCTTCATCACAGAGTATAGTTAACAGAGTTAACATTTTGTATAATTGTCTTTACTCCAGACATTGAACCAGATTACCGTTTTGAATATTTTTACAGATAATGGCATAAACATTGCTTTGTCTTACTGAAAGGTATGCTGCTATGATACAAGGAGCTGCACTCATGCCCTCTCTCACAACACTCATACACAGGGGACACTAAAAAAGAAGTCTAAACTAAATTAAGTATGTATTCTCAGTTGAGAAGTTCTCAAACACTAAAACACTAAGAATTTTGCTAAATTTGTTTTTAGCTAAAACAATTGCTAAGGACGGTACCTCAGTGAAACCATAACTGGCTAACTGTCAAACATAGTAATGAACATGTATTTTGACAGGACTGACTATTAAATACTTCACTAAAAATATGATAATGCAAATCAAGATTGATACTGAAATCCCTCACATGTTTACCAGTGACAAATATTAACAGAATGGCATAAAGAATATTCATTTATTCATTCATTCATTTACTTTCTTATCTGCTTAATCCTTTATAATATCGAAGGCGCATAGTCGGCAGCACAGGGTGCGTGGCAGGAACAATCTTATACAGGGTGCAAGGGCACACACACTCATTCAAACACTAACACAGACTAAGACCACTTCAGACTAATCAATAACCCCAAAGCATGTCTAACCATTGCACCACTGTGTCACCCAATTATTAATATTAAACAAAAGATATGTGCACATGTTCAGGGATGCTTTAAATGTAATCCTTAAAAAAGGCATCTGGTAAATTAGTGTACTCTTAACGTATCTGATATTACCAGTCATTCAAGGCAGCATTCAAACTTCACATGTGCTAATCTTTTTTTACCACAACCATGAAATGTAGAAACCTCTGTTTCCATAACTACAAAACGCCCACCTATCTGCACTGTGGGAAGTTATATGGTTTCCATACCAATAAGATGTCATTAAGAAAGCCATGGATACATACATAAGGCATAGCAGGTGCTGGAGAGCATGGAGAGCAAGAGGGCCAAGAGGAGGAGGAGGCTGGAGGGAAACATCTCCACTGAGCCAGGAACCATGACGGGGCTGCACACACAATCGTTTGGACACACTGTGGAAAGACAAAGAAGAGTTAGATTCACTTCGCTTTGTTTGTGATTACTAAGCTGTCAAATAGGACAATAAAACAAACACTGAAGTCACATACTGCTTTGTAATCATTAGAAATGAAACATGTAAGGGGACACTATGACCAAATGAATACTTTAACACACATCATGATCATGAAAAGAAATTAAAATAACTGTATTTAATTAAACGAAATCTACACTTCTCTACAGAAAAGTATATAGAGAAGCAGCTGGACTACGGTCTTTACAAAGTGCCTCTATATGGTTAGTGGAACTGATAAAATGGACTGCAGAAACAAAGAAGTGCACCTAATATAGTGATCGGTGAGTGTACAGCTGGGCACTAATAAAGATTTGTACCATTAAGCCCTTGTTTCTTTACTTATATATCGCAGGACAAGGGTGATAAACTTAATTACTGTTCTAAATCAATGAGTCTGGATGGATTGCATCTACATTAGTGTGTAATCATTACAACAGGCATAAATGCTGACTTATACTTGCCCTATATTAACATTTTGCTAAGGTTTTAACATCTATTTAACTCTGTTTAACTTCTTTGGTTTTTAAACTGCCCGAATTGGAGGCAAGACATAAGGATTTAAAGAAAGAAGAATGAAGAGACACTAAATAGTCAACTAAATGAAACACAGCCACACTGAAGCATTAAAAATGAAATCAGATTTGGTAACAGCTTAATTATAAGTCTTAACTTGTTTTTAGGAGACCGACGGAAAGTTATGATTCAATTACTAATTACACAGATAGCAATTAATTGTATGCTGAACAGTAAAACATATTTTGCACTTCCACCCTAAAATTCTTTACTTGTTTAAAAGCAATTTAATTGGTTTTATTTAACCAAATAATTTCACTAATTTAAATGTGTCATTAATTTCACACAACCTAAAATATTAACTTGTACTGAAACAAAATTTTATATCCAAGCAAACCTAGTGACTTTTGTCAGGATCCATGCCAGACTTGCGCCGATTAACACGGGCAATCTGGCGTGGGCCTGAGGTCACAGCTGAACGGCTTATAAAGCTGGACGGCTTATAAAAGCGAGTCGTGAGGACCAGTCTTCACGGGCCATTCATAAAGGTAAGACCTTATCTATGTTGTTATCTACGACCGTACTGGTTCACCACGGCTCGCGTAGTCCATGTGGGGCATGTTTGATGGGGTTTTTAGTTGATGCGCAGTTTTCATCTTTACACAATAGGCATGTCCCGAGCTGGTGCGTTACATCCCGCATATGCTGAACATCCGCGGGATACGCTGCGGGTGCACGCACCAGTCTTGCTCATGGCACCACAGGAGGTGAGTGATGAAAGTACCACCCTTCCTTTGTAGAGGGAGGGTGGAGTAAGGCCTGGAGGTCTGAGGTAATTCGAGGGTGTAGCATGCTAGAGTAGGGACAATTAGCTGTGACTCTGCGCCGCCCAAACCTCCTGCAGTCCCCGTGTGGTCGTCCAGGGGATACCACCAGGTTAGCTGTTACCGCAGGCGGGTCATCTCTCAGGGCCTGCCCTCTTGCTGCACCCTGCCGAGCCTCATTCAGACCTTCCCTTCGTCCCAGTGGTTGGCCAGTTCAGTACATCCGGCCGTAAAAACAGGTCCATGCTCTGTGGTTGGCCGTAAAACCGGGTCCACTTCACCTCAGACGTGCCCTAGTCTTCGCTGTGCACCCTAGCCCCATCGGCCTTCGAAGGTTAGTCATTTTTTGGCTTTTGTTTAGTGTTTTTTGGGCTTTATTCATGTTGTTTTTGCCGTTGCTTTTCAGTTGCCTTACTTTACATTCAATAAAGCCTATCCTTATTCATGAAGCTGTCTGCATCACCTCGCCCCCCCATATCGTGACAACTTTTAAATTAATTACAAGTCTGTGTCAGCATCCATGCCAGTCCCACGCCTCACCAATATGGGACTATGTTGGTGTGGAAATGACAGGGAGCTGGATCCAGTGAGACAGCCACGTTCTGCACTTTTGCAGTGAGCCATCACAGATGTGGCATTGGGCCTTACTAATCGGGTTCAGCTGGCACCAGTCGATAAATGGTTGACATCGGAGGAGGACAGTGCAGCACCATTGACTCCACAGCTCTACAGTTCAACTGACCCACCTTCATCGTGACTGTGTGCGTAGGTGCAGATTCGCCTGGCTATGGGCCTTCACACACACACACACACACACACCGATTGCCTTCGTCAGCCCGGCACACACCTATGCTCTGATGTCAGAGCCATGCGACCAGAGCAGATGTCAACGGGGTGTCAGTGACGTACTGACCAGCCATTGTCTCTGACGCTAGGCACATCCCAGGCTGGTGCGTCCCATCTGCTTTGTTGTACAGCGGGTACAGTGGGATGGGCACACCAGTCCCACTCGCTGGTGCCCAAGGGAGTTAGGGACGAGGGTTCCACCCCTTCCTTAAACAGGAGGTGCGGTGTGGAATCAGAAGGTTTGAGGTATGGTAGGGCTTAGATGTGTAGTGCTAGACCTCGGTGCCATTGGCCCCTTCATTCCAGTCTGTCCTGTGTCTTAGTGTGGTCATCTAGCACGAAGCCCGACCTAAAGGAACCACACAGTAAGCCCACAGTACATGAGGAATCCGCAGGCTGGGGCACCATCCATGCTCATACCCTCACCACTGCCCGCCATACCTCACCCTCATCCCCGCATGGTGGGCTGGTGCAGTACACCTGCTGTAAAAACAGGTCCAGGTCTTCATGCGCCCTGGCTCCGTTGGCACTGGGGGAGGAGCCGGTAAGGCTGTTTATATTTTGTTTATTGTTGTGTTTATGCTGTGCTTATGTTGAGTTCCTTCTGAGTTGCCGTATTTTAAGTTAATAAAATCTACCGTTATTCATGATGCGGTCGGCACCTGGGTCCTCCTTTACATTTCGCCCCTACAACGTGACAGTCCGTCCGATACTGTTTGCTTCACAAAACTTCATTGAAAGTTGGTGGTCAGTGAACCACCAAAGCAACCGTGAAGCATTTTAGGGTTAATGGAATTTCTGAATGGCACAAAAGTGCCAGCTTGGCAGAACTGGGGTTCAAATTCGAACAGACTGCTTAATTGTACCCTAGGGCCTTAACCACTCGGCCAATACACACTATGGTTTGTAATAACTGTGATATTACCTTTTAAAGAGTATAGTTTCAGCCTGAAATAGTCACTCATATCAAATTGTAAAATATCATTGTCATAGAATGCCATTACAGAAGAAAATCAAATTATATGAAAGCAGTTCATTGATCTACACTGTTTCAGCAGAATACTGCTTAAGTCGTCCTACTCGTCCTAAGCTGTTGAGGCATGGACTCCATTAGAACCTGCAAAGTTTTGAGTGGTATCTGATCAGTTGTTAGAAGCAAGATGGTGGATTTAAAGGTGGATTTAACTTGTTTGTGCAGCACAACCCATGGACGTTTGATCGGATTTGGAGTGCAAGTCAACACCTTGAACTCTATGTCATGTTTATGAGTCAGGGTGTGATTAAGTGTGGTAGTGCATGTGTCTTAGGATGGACTGGGCACCCTGTCTAGGGTTGTTCCTGCCTTGCATCATATGGTGCCATCTAGGTCCAGGACGAACCTGTCCAGCTGTCAGCAGATAAGAAAGTGAATGAATGGATGAATGAATTGTCTGATGAGTCTCAATTTCTGCTGTGACATATGGATGAAAGGGTCAGAATTTAGTGTAAACAATATGGAAGCATGGATTCATCCTGACTTGTATCAACCGTTCATTCTGGTGGTGGTGTAATGATGTGGGGCACATTTTCTTCGCATAGTTTGACCCCATAATGTCACAAGACGCAAGTCCCAGTCTCTGACCACTAGAGGTCAGAGTCAGTCCATTTATCCTCCCGAGGCCTCTTCAAGCGCACGTAAACACACAAAACGGTAATTAGGATGCACAAGGTACACCTGTGCAGACACCTTTAAAAGACGGCGTTCGGCAGGGTTCCCCGTCGTGTCCTTGACTGCGTAATGCGTCATTGTTTGTCGGCTATTTTCTCATCGCTATTTGGCCACCTTCATGTTTTCACTGTTTCAGGTTATCATCTCGGTTTTCTCTCGTGCGTTTTTAGTTCTTTGGTTTTGCTCGCGCTTAGGTCTCAGGATTTTTTGTATACACTCCGGCTTCAATTTTTTTAATGACAGGTTCTTTAGTTTTGTTTTCGTGTGGGCAGCTTCGCGTGCCCATGCCCTTTTGAGTTTCTGTCATCCTTTTTTAGAGTTTGACTCTGTGTTTTGGTTCTCCTCTCCCCATCAGTTTCTTAGTTCATTTCTGCACTTGAGCATTGCCTCACTATTTTTGTTAACTTGCCTTTTTCATTCTCCTTTGTATGTTTTGCCATTTAGTTCACCCATCCTCTACTCTCCAGCCCTTCTCCCTTCTATCCTGCCCACGCCCATCCTAGTGACGACATCTCTGGTGGTTAGCCTTCCTCGTAGGGACAAAGGTACCAGCTCTCCCGCCAAAAGTTCTGAGAAAAGTTTCCAGAACCTTGTTGAATCGATGCCATGAAGAAGTAAGGCAGTTCTGAAGGCAAACTTGGGTTCAACCTGGTACTAGCAAGTTGTATCTAATATAGCAGCCATGAATGTAGCTGGTATTGAAGGGGTTTACTTGGTCTGCAGAAATATTTTGGTAAGTGGAACGTGTGAAAATAAGTTCCACTTGAATTTCAGGACCCAAGGTTTCCCAAACATGGCATTACCCAGAGCATCACACTGTTAGTTTTATTCCCTGCCTGTGAATTTAATGTTATGGCTGATTACTGTAATCCTCTTTCTGTAACTGCTAACTAGGGGTTGACACAGTGGACATGTACTCCATACTGAACATACCTTATATACCAGTCTAGTCTTTTAAAGTCATCTTCTTGTGATGAGCACATTATGATGTATGCAGAAAAGACATATTATGCTGCATTAATGTCAATATGTCAATGCTTTAAGCTCCTAATTTGAATATGTTCATTAAGGGTGTTTCAGAGAATTTTCTTCTAAAGCCATTCATTCAATGTGCATTGTTTGTGATCAGGAAGAATTTTCATTCATTTCACTCTTTACTGAAGTGTCACTTTAGCTATTCCATTGCATTCAGCACGTTACATAAGGTGGGTTTTCAATCTAGTTAATTAAGATTTATAATAAACTCTGTTACCATGATAAGGGAGGCCAGATCTTATAATAGAATGATGGTGGTAAAATGACTCGTTGTTAATCCCATTTAAGTGCAATTGTAGCATGAAATAGCTCATTTTCATAATAGTAATATTTCCCACCCAGTCTGGAACGGTCAATGACTTGTAATGGCATTGTGCACAACGTTAATTTCAGCTTTTTAAGATTTTGTCAAGTGAATAATAATTTCAGTTTCACTCCTGAACAATGACACTTACTGATTTAAGCCAGAGAATTCCTGTTTGAAGTTAATTACTTATTTAAGAAAATCCCTGCAAGATAATAGCAGCTGCTGAGGCTCAGAGCTAAAGCCCCCTTTACACATAGCTGGTTTATTCGGCGGTTAGTACATAGACCGAAGTTCGCGGTAGTTCCGGTTGTTTTT
>JAVSBU010173554.1:0-12420 GCA_033118015.1 Loricariichthys derbyi
ACACACACACACACACACACACACACACACACACACACACACACACACACACACACACACACACACACACACAAGACAAGTAAAGAAGCAGGAGGAATATTTAAACATGTTGAACAGATGCATGAGAGATTTATGTGAGATCAATACTGAATCTGTGGATTAGGAGTCTGAGTCGAGTCTGGTGTCTCTGGCATGTGAGTCTGATGTCCAAGTCGAGTCCAGACTCTTCTGTGTGAGTCCAAGTTGAGTGTGGAGTCTCTGGTTTATGAGTCTAAGTCGAGTCTGGAGTCTCTATTTTTATTGTGGAGTCTCTGGGCTGTGAGTCTGAGGTAAGTCCAAGTATGAGTCCAAGTCAAGTCTCAGGATGCTTTATTTGAGTTTAAGGCGAGTCATGGGTTTCTGGATTGAGTCAGAGTTGAGTCGAGTCTGGTGTCTCTGCATGTGAGTCTGAGTTGAGTCTGATGTCCAAGTCGAGTCCAGACTCTGCTGTGTGAGTCCAAGTTGAGTGTAGAGTTTCTGGATTATGAGTCTGTGTCGAGTCTGGAGTCTTTGTTGAGCGAGTTCAAGTTGAGTCTGGAGTCTCTGATGTCCAAGTCGAGTCCAGACTCTGCTGTGTGAGTCCAAGTTGAGTGTAGTTTTTGGATTATGAGTCTGTGTCGAGTCTGGAGTCTTTGTTGAGCGAGTCCAAGTTGAGTCTGGAGTCTCTGATGTCCAAGTCAAGTCCGGACTGTGCTGTGAGAGTCCAAGTTGAGTGTGGAGCCTGAGTTGAGTCTGCAGTCTCTGATGTCTAAGTCAAGTCTGGTGTCTATATTTTATTAAGTCGATTGTGGAGTCTCTGAGGTGTGAGTCTGAGTTGAGTCTGATGTCCAAGTCAAGTCCAGACTCTGCTGTGTGAGTCCAAGTTGAGTGTGGAGTCTCTGGTGTCCAAGTCAAGTCTGAAATCTCTAGTGCGTGAGCCCGGATTGCGTCTGGACTCTCTGCCGTATGACTCTGAATCAAGTCTCGGGATGCTTCATTTGAGCTCAAGGTGAGTCATGGGTTTCTGGATTGAGTCGAGTCTGGAGTCTCTGGCATGTGAGTTGAGTCTGATGTCCAAGTCGAGTCCAAACTCTGCTGTGTGAGTCCAAGTTGAGTGTGGAGTCTCTGGATTATGAGTCTGAGTCGAGTCTGGAGACTCTATTTAAGTTGAATGTGGAGTCTCTGGGGTCTGAGTTAAATCCAAAGTCTCTATTGTGTGACCCAGATTTGAGTCCGGAGTCTCTGGTGTCCAAGTCAAGTCTGAAATCTCTAGTGCGTGAGCCCGGACTCTCTGCTGTATGAGTCTGAATCAGGTCTCAGGATGCTTCAATTGAGCTCAAGGCGAGTCATGGGTTTCTGGATTGCATCCAAGTTCAAGCTGTGTCTCAAGTCGAGTCACAAGTCTTTGGGTCATGGATGTGTCGGCTGAGTCATGTTTTAAGTCTAGTGTGAGAGTACAACACTCAGGTCTCTAAAAAGTGAGTCTGAGTCCAAGTGGAGTCACGAATCTCTAGTGTGCAAATCTGAGTCAATTCACCAGTCTTTGGTAAACAAGTCTACTTTAAAGTTTCTAGTGTGCAAGTTTAAGTTCTGTACCTCAAGGTATTTCTACCTTGAAATTCTAAATTCTAAATCAAGTCTTGAGTCCAGCTTGCAAGTTCGAGTCGAACCTTGAGTTTCTTTCATGAGTCAGAGTCAAGTCTTGTATTGAGTTGTGTGTCTGTAGTCAAGTCTTAAGTCTCCTCATGCAAGTCCAAGTAGAGTCATGAGTCTCTGGTGTCAGTCCAAGCAGAGACTCAAGTTTCTAGCATGTGATTCCATATGGAGTCTCAAAATTCTGATGTCCATAGTCCGAGTCATGTCAAGATTCTTGTATGTGCTAGATCCTAATTGAGTTTTAATTCTCTGCCATGGACATTTGACTTGAGTCTCATGTCTCTAGCTTGTGAGTCCAAGTTGAGTCCTGAGTTTTTCCATGTGATTCTGAGTCAAATCTTCGGTCTGTAGCTTGCAAGTCTGAGTCAAGTCTATCTCTCACTTTAGTTCCAAGTCTTCACCCACACTCTCTAATCTCTAATGCAAAGCAAAAGCCAGAGGAAGAGTTTTTAAACCCACACCTTGATTAGAAACTAAAAATAAAAGCTTCTAATCTGTAAAAGAACACAGACTGCGAAGGTTTAGAGTAAATTTAATAAAGATAACTTTAGAAACTGACAGCTAAAACAACAAGCAGCTCCAAATGTGAATCATCTGTAACTTTGCGCTCCCTGATCTCCACAGCTAGGTTCTAGTTTACCCTCGTCTCCACTCACTGCTGTCTTGCCTGGTGGCTCCCCAGCCAGAGACGACACAGCTCTGTCCTGGACTGAAGATGTGAGACGAGGAGGGGATGCAGATGGGCTGGACGTAAGGACTGAAGCGGAGAGGTTTCTCCAGTTCAAGCACCGTCACGTCGCTGTCACTCGTCACATGGTAGTAACGTGGAGAAACAATCAGAGATTTGATGTTCACCACAGCAGCTGCTTTCTCTGAACCACTCACAAGGCTCGCTCCGACCAGAGCCGTCCAGTCCTTCGGGTTTTTATTACTGCAGGAAAAAGAAACACAATGAGGCGCATGAAGACTAAACCAAAACCTTTTTACCATGTGTGTACAGTCCAGCGTTTCCAAGCGCTCACCTCTGGAAGCAGTGAGCGGCGCTAACGAGCCAGCGCTGACTTACGATAGAGGCGCCGCACGTATGACGACCCTTCAGTCTCAGGCTCACTTGCCAGGGCAGATCACCAGGCTGGATGGTTTCACCTCCAACTACCCGACTGTCCGTCACCAGCCTCCTGCCACAAGCTGCAGGAACAGGAGAGAAGCATGAAGTGTGGAATCAGTTACTCTTAACTCCAAATTCCCTTAGGCCTTAATCAGCATGGGGAAGACTAAAGAATATAGAAATGAATTGAGACAAACGTGTGTTGAGCTTCACAATGGATCCAGTATTACATACAGTATTACCACATGGGACACCATAGCAACACTACAGAATCCACTAGGGAGACCTTAACAACCACCTAGCAACATCATAGCAACCACTTGGGAAACCACAGCAACTACCTAGCAACACCATAGCAATACCATAGCAATACCACAGAAACCACCTGGGAGACCTTAGCAACACCATAGGAAACAATTGGGAGCCCTTAGCAACCACCTAGCAAAACCATAGCAACCACCTGGAATACCATAGCAACCACTTGGGGCATCTTAGCAACACCATAGCAACAACTTGGGAGACCTTACCAACCACATGGCAACACCGTAGCAACACTATAGAAACCATTTGGGAGACCTTAGCAACCACCTAGCAACATTATAGCAACCACTTGGGACACCTTACTGACACCATAAGAACCAATTGGGAGTCCTTAGCAACCACCTAGCAACACCATAGCAACCACTTGGCACACCTTAGGAACACCATAGCAACCAATTGGGAGACCTAGCAACCACCTAGCAACACCATATCAACCACTTGGAACACCATAGCAACCACTTGCGACACCTTAGCAACACCATAGCAACCACTTGGGAGACCATAGCAACCACCTATTAACATCATAAAAACCATTTGGGACACCTTAGCAACACCACAGCAACCAATTGGGAAACCTTAGCAACAACAGAGCAACACCACAGAAACCACTTGGGAGTCCTTAGCAACCACCTAGCAACATCATAGCAACCACTTGGGACACCTTAGCAACACCATGGCAACCAATTGGGAGATATTAGCAACCACCTAGCAAAACCATAGCAACCACCTGGAACACCATAGCAATCACTTGGGGCATCTTAGCAACACCATAGCAACCACTTGGGAGACCTTAGCAACCACCAAGCAACATCATAGCAACCATTTGGGACACTCTAGCAAAACCATAGCAACCACCTGGAACACCTTAGTGGCACCATAGCAACCACTTGGTAGACCTTAGCAACCACATAGTAACACCTTACACTTTTTAGCTGTGCAACCATCCTAAGTTTTTTTCAGGAAATGCACTTTTCTATTTACAACTGATATTCTTAAAGCTCATGGACGTGATGTTACGTGACAGGCATGAGGAACCCTCACAGCAGTACGCTTCATCAGATCCATCAGCACAATCGGCCATGCCGTCGCACTCAGGGTTAGGCTTAGTCACACAGTCACCGCTCACACACGAAAATGTGTTATTCAGACATCGACCTGGAATTAGGACAAAATCAGCTCATTAGATCTATAACACGTTCACAAAGATATAAAGTCCCATCTCAGCTACTATTAAAGTTTATTGTAAATGGGTGATTATTATAAAGAGAGAAGCACGTAAAAAATTACATACTGCACCTTTAAAAGATAAGTAAGAGATATAATAAAGATCAGGCTTACTATGGTTAGCATCGACGGTGTAGAGTGATTTGCCGCTAGCACCTACGGACACAGAAGAGCAGAAAAATAGAAGAATGTTTTATATTCAGTTATAAACGTGTAAATGAGCATACAGTAAAAACCTTATTTTGGCCGACTGCACATCCTTTCTTCTCCTTCAGCACTATAACTATTGGGAATTAACTACAAACAATAACTACAATAACCACAGGAAAAGTTTGGAAAGTTAGAAGTTCATAAAATATATGTATCTTCTTGTATAATATCAAAATGTTTTATTCTTTAATACCATGAATAGACAAAATTTATCATTTAAAGTTAAAATAAGCAAAAAGTAAAATGTAAATACAGACAGGTGCCGTTTAATATTCATCCAAATGTTGTCCATTTGGTTAAACAACCAAGGGCTTAACAATTCTAACAAATTATAACTATCAATAAAAATCTGCCTTATATACATCTTATTCACATCTGAATGAAGGAAAGAGAATCAAGGTCTTGTAAAGCATAAAATAACAAGGTAAGGTTACATTCTTGTTTTCATTTCAAATGTGTAAACTGATCAACAAATCTTTCTTTTACCCAGAAGGACAATACTCTGAATCTCTCCGAACCCGGGCACGATCAGCGAATTCTTGCTGAGCAAAGCCTGCAGGCCGGAACGTAGCTGCTCCTGAATAAAGTTGTCCGTGTAACCCTGAAGTCGGGCCACACTAAAGATCAGGTGAAACGTCGCCGTCACGTCATCATTCAGGTTCCTGAAACACACAGGATGGTTGAAGGATGACGTGCAATATATCAGGACATAATACATTATGCCAAAAACAACACAAACACCGATTGGTACATAAAAGCCACACACAGAGTGATTAATAAGTGAATGTTAAGGTCTAAGGTATAACAGAGGTGAACAGTCTGTTCTTCTAGTGGATGTGTTGGATGTTAAAGAAATGTAAAGAGTAAAGGCTGGTTATCAGAGCCTGGTTATCACTCAAGTTTCAGTTTTAACTTTAGTCTTTTTCCTGAGGCAGTTGCACAAATCTGGCCAGCAGGTGTCGCCAAGGTGCGATAGCGTAAAAGGATATTTTTTAATCATTTGTCAAATTGATTGGTTCAAACGGCCATTTAATAGACACCCTTACTCAGAGCAACGTACAACTGATACAGTCTTACAAACAATGGTGGGTCCACTGCCTTGCTCAAAGAACCAACAGCGGCAGCAGGGCAGAGATCACCCAGGGTGGGCCTAGAACTGAGGGGTGCCCTCTACCAAGGAGGTGCAAATGAAGGCGGGTGGTGCATATGATTCAAAGCTTTAGAAAGCCTCGGTTTCCCTCCAGACCATGGGGACCATGCTAGGGTGGACATTGGGAGCAATTGGACCGTGATCTATTCCTGAGTCCCGTTTTCTTTTGGACATTTGGGTATGTGGGCACCACTTACCTGGAGAAGTACTGGCACCAGGAAGAACTGTGGGAAGAATGCTCTGGGTAATGTTCTGCTGGGAAACCCTGGGTAACACCGACCTAAACATCGTTATGGACCAGGGGCCAGATTCAGCAAAGCTCTCTTAGGAAAAACTTACAAAGGTTCTTAAGATGAACATTAGAAAGTTTATAAAAATGATTAAAAAAAAACTTAAGTGCTCAAGTATTATCATTAAAAGCTTTGTCCTTAATCAACAAAAGGCTTTTAAACTTTTTAATTGAAAGTACGAAAGCCTTTCCAATAACTAAATTGTTTTAGATGCTTTCTTGTCGACTCGAAGCTTAAGATGAGTGTAAGATTCAGAAAATGTTTAAGAACATAATGTTTTCAAGAATTTCACTTGTTCTTAGAATCCTTCAGTTATTTGAATGAAGTTGATTTAAAAAAAAAAAACAAAAAAAAAAACATTTTTAAAGAAGATTTTCTTTCTTAAGAGACTTTCCTCAATCTGGTCTCAAGGGATTTTAATGTTTCGTCTGATTGGTGTAAAAATCATTCTGTGTAAATTAGCTTCTACACCTCCATACATTTAATAATCATAAGTATTTGTTCTGTGTAAACCAAAGCAGGTCCAAGAGGACCTGGGTTAGAACCCCAAACTGGGCTTACCCATAAGCTATGATCTCACAGGAGATAAAATGCTGTGCAACTGGCGATGAGGCGAAGATACTCCTGATCTGTGTGGATGAAGGTGAACCAGAGTTATGTGTTATTATATTTATAATATTTCGCTTATAAAAGCTGATTGGTGAAACATCTTCATATAACAATATAACATGAGTTTTTAGACCTAAATAACTGAGAACCTGTGCAGACCTTACAGTTCTTACCTTAGTTTCCAAGATTGCAGTCAGTATTAAGGAAAAAGCAGATGTTTTATCTTGTAGGTCCGGTTTGTACTGCAGGCCTTTTAACTCCATCGCGTCCATTAAATAACGCTCCTCCTGCACCACGTAAGCTAAGTACGATACAAAGGAGAGACATGATGGGTTTGTCTGCTTTAGCCTTCATAGACACAACATATAAAGAAATAAACTGGACATGTCGAGGTGGCACCATAGAGCCAGGCACTGGAGGAGCTACCTGGTGAGGTGGAAACCTAAGAGACAGAAATGAAGTCCAGAGGAACATGACTGAAACTGGAATACAAACCTAGACAAGAAGGACAGAATCTGTAGGGATGGGACAGAACAGGGATAGAACAAGGACAAACCAGGGAAACAGGTACAAGAACTGGTACTGAACCTAGTTAAACATGGAGGTATCTAGGGAAAAGGGAAAGAACCGGGATGAAGATGGACAAACAGGGGAGATCCAGGATGGATCTTAAGAAAATAGTACTGAAGCCAAATAAACAGGATATAACTGGGACAAAAACTGGGTGAACTGGACAGGACCCAGAAAATAGGACAAAACCTGAATCAGGATGGAGTTCATACAAGCATGGCAAAACCAGATGGAACGGGAACTGAGGGAATGGAGCAGAACTGGGATGGTAAATGGAGGAACAGGGCAAAACCAGACTAACGTGGAAGAACCAGGACAGATGAACAGTGCTGAACCTGAACAAACAGAATGGAGCATGGACCAAACCCAAATGAACAGGCCGGTACAGGGAAAACTAAACCGAACTGAACCAAGATGTTACCCAGGAAAACAAGAAGGAACCCAGAACAGAACCCAGGTAAACTGGACAGAAAGCAGGGCAGCACAAGGCAGAACCTGACCAAACAAGGAAGAACTGAGATGGAACCCAGTCAAACAGGGAGATATCTAGGGAAAAGGGACAGAACCAGTATGAAGGTGAAAGAACAAGCAGATCCAAGACAAAACTGGGACAAAACCCAGATGACCTGGGAAGGTCAACACCAGGACATAATGAGAACGGAACCTGGATGAGCAGGGTTGAACCATAAAACAAACCTGGACAAACAGGGCAGAACTGGGACGGAACCTGACTGGTACAGAAGAGGATCAACAGGGAAGAACCAGAAGAAATTAGGTGACTGTGAACGAACCTTATGGAACATGGACCAAACCAAGAGGAACAGGGTTGACCTGATGAAATTAAGATGGTATGTGGGCAAATGGACAGAACCAGCAGAGAACCCAGGTAAAGGTACGGAAAGGATGGGTCAGGCAGGGCAAAAACTGGACTGAACAGGACAGAAATTATATGGAACCCAGAAGAACTGGTTAGACCCTGAACCCAGGCAAAGTGGATGGAAGTCAGTTGAAAAGGACAGAACTGGGAAAAAACATAGCACAACCCAGGAGAACAGGTGGTCAACTAAAAGTCGGGGAACAAACCCGAGAGGCCCGGGAGTGGGTTCCCAGCACTCGAGATGGAGACTGAGTCTGCATTTGTCACCTGATCAGACCAGTGATGGCACCGCAATAAACATACATGAAATCTTCATAGACCAGAAACATCGCTGACTTTACCTTTAATGAGTGATTATATCATTTGTTTAAATTTTCCATTGTCTGAAATGTTAAAAAGAAATAAAATATGCACTGAACATCATTACTCACTTATTAAGATTCCCACAAAAACACCCATCATGAGAAACACGAGGATGGAGGCGAAAACGACACATTTCCATGTTCCAGAGGACTGAGTGTGAGGAGCATCAGCCTGAGGACATGGATTTAACCGCTGCTTCATTTCTGGATTTTACTGGAACGGGTGCGTCTGAAACCTGGAAGGAAAAAAACCTTCTGTAGCTTAAATATCCATCTAAAGCGACATGGGCCCACGACCTCAATTAGCAAACAAAAATTGTGAGATTGTGGCAGTGTGTTGGGGAAACGCTCTTACTTTTATTATTAAACAAAGTCGAGAGTTATGCTGTGCAACTCTCTATTCTCCACGTCTCATTTGTAGTTGAGGTGTTATCAATATCCTTACAGGCGTTAATAATGTGTTAGACAATTCTTAACCCAGTCATTTCAGTTGTATAAGAAATGAGAAGCTACATGTTGCTCCAATTAGGGATCAACAAATTCAACAAAATCAACTACTGCAGTAATTATCCAATAATATTCGGTCAAAAAATGAGTGACCTGTGACCCAAACGTACTTAATAGCATGCAATACCTCTACAGTTGAAGCTGATCCACATCTGGGGATTTTGTGTTCCAGACCATGAATGTTCATCATGACAATCAATCCTATTTGCAGCCCTGGGAACGAATTATAATTTTGGAATATAGGGAATGTTTTTTTCCTCAGTAAGATAATGAGCAAAAGTTCTGGTTGTTCCAGCACCTTTGTATAGTTGTTGTGGTTCAAATTTACCGCCGACTCAACCGTAGGACCCGTTTCCACGTAATTAAAACAGCCTCAGAACATCACAGAACCTCCTCCGACTTGAACCGCATCTTTCACGCAGTCCTCATTGAAGGTTTCCTGAAATCTGCGATGAGCATCATTTATATACAGATAGAAACCAGATTCATCTGATAAATCAGAGAACGTTTCATGAACAGTCCCACTGCACGTGTAATTTTGTGAGTAGACGTGAGTAAAGGCGTCTTGTGTGTCACTCTGCTCCATATGTTCATAGTATGCAGTTCCCTGCGGAGAGATCTTACAGAAATTGGTTGTGAAGAACCGGTGTTGACTTCTGGAAGCAATTCTCACCTGGAAGCGAAGTGATTTTTATCCACAAACTGTGAAACACGTCCTTGTCAGGTTTGTCTTTCGGCTGTAATTCTGAAGAGGATTTCTTGTACGCTGAGATTTTTGCCGTGAGACCGTACGCTTCGATACACCTGCAAATTCAGCTACTTCCTTCACACTATGGTCCAAATGCAATCACTCCTTTTTCAATCACCTCCTTTGTGAACCATTTCCCACACATCGAACAAGACATTCACTGCACTGTACCACCTCTTCTTAATCTACGAATCTCGCACAACCTGTGTACAAAAGTCCAGCTCCTTCCTTTTCATGTTCCTTTATGTTCCACCTTTAATGTTAGGTAACTGTCTGGTTCACTTTATACCTTTTACCTCTTCAACACAGTCACATGTAACCTGATCTACAGAAGTGCGTCAACGTTTTGGAAGCCTTTAGAATTTTCTTTACTTCTGCAAAGTATTGGCTAAAACATCATCAGATTTTCAACCAAGACCTAAATATAAAGAGAACCCAAATAAACAAAATCAGACATAAATATTATACTGTTTATTTATTGTGGAAAATGATCCAGTCCCATTCCTCCGTACACAACGGCTTCAGCTCTGGGATTCAGTTTGGTTTGTTTCCTCACATGAGCTGCTCACTTCAGGTCCTTCCACATTTCTGTTGGATTAAGGTCCGGACTTTGACTTGAGCCATTACAAAATATTAACTATAATTCAGAAATCATTGTTACATCAATGTTGGCGAGTCGTTCTGGATCAGATGCAGCAAAACAGCAAACTGTGATACTACCACCAGCATGTTTCACAGATGGGATAAGGTTCTTGCAGGTTGAATTTTCCTTTCTATAGACATAACGCTTATTTAAACCAAAAGTTCTATTTGGGCTAATCCGTCCACAGAACGCTTTTCTAAAAGCCTACTTTCCTTCTAAAAGAAAGGCATGAACAATTGGGGAATGGCCAAAAATATTAGATAATCTATAGCTGTAAAGCTGATTTTTAGCAAACTGCTGATTGTGGACTCATGAAGCTGAGAGAGACCTTTAGTTGCTTAGAAGTTACCCTGGGTTCCTTTTCATTAAACGCCTTGGTCTTGGAGTGATCTCTGTTGGTTGATCCTCCTGGCGAGAGTAACGATGGTCTTGAATTTCCTCCATTTGTACACCATCTGCCTGACTGTAGATTGGATTTTTGGAGTCCAAACTCTTTAGCAATGGTTTTGTAACCTTTTCCAGTCTGATCGACAACTAAGAAATGTCCTTAGTTCATGTGTACAGTAAGTACAACAGAACTTCCACTCACACCTGATGGATTGTCCTACTGACTAATTTCAACCTCGAATTAACTTACATTTTAAAAATGTGATGATGGTATACATTTTCCATCCGTATATTTATGCTTCCTAAGTAGCTAAAAAGCTGAATGTGGAAGCAAATAAACATTCGTAATGTCCAGAACAGGAACAAAACAATTACAAAATTCCCTTAAAATTAAAAAAAGTACAGCACAAGTCAGGATGAAAAAAACCTTAGCAGACACGTCACACACTTCTAATTCAATTCAACAATCACAGAGCAGCATATAAACTATACACACTACAGTTTTATGGAAAATGAAACACTTATATGGAAGCTGAGAAATGAGTCTGATCTAATAATAAGTCTACTCACCATTGGCTCGTGGTGCGAGTGATTGAGATACAAATCCACCCAGAAAGTGGTGCAAAATCTAGCACTGCTCTTTTAAGTTCAGCCCCCTCTGGGTGTAAATGGGAAAGACCAACTATCAGATATCACACATCAGCCTCCCGGGGGAGCGCTCATATTTACAGTGACTTTTAAAGTGTACTATTCATGTGTTAAAAATCTTTAAAAGCACTGATCCCCCCAAGGGAGGAGCAGAGAGACCCTCCCAAAAACGTAAACATTGCACACAGAGGGATTAGGGAACACGGTGTTGGTTTAACAAATGGACATGTTTGCATTTGTTAAAGAAATATTCCTGTTTTTTCCACCTTGAATCTCCTCATCTGTAAAGTACCTGATTACATCAAACAATCAAGACCAAAGTTTGAGTCTTTAACAGGCATGAACGGCTGCTTCTGAGGGAGGGGATTACAAATGGGGGATCTATGGCTCTCCTCTTTCATTGGAGTCGGCACATGATGGGGAATGTCAGAGGGGTCACATTTGGGAAGAAAAAGTAAATAATTGGAATTGTATTTTATTTTAAATAAACCATGTTGGCACCTTCAGATGAGCAGAGTTGATTTTTCTCATTTTTATCCAAATTCACCAGACGTCCCAATGGTTCTGGGGCCGACCAATTTCCCCCGGCACACATTTTTAATCCCGTTCCTCCTGTGGATCCTCTAAACGTCTCCTGTTCCGATGAGCGACTAAAGAAATTTAAACTGTGTCACCTGATTTTTATATGACAGAGAAACAAGAACTTCAGCAAACTTTTACAAACCACATCTTTACCAGGGTGCCAATAATTATACTTGGATTAATTTTCTTTTATTCATGTTTTCTTAAAGTGTGCCTTTTTTCCTTTATTTGCTCATGTTTTCTTAATAATGCATTTTTATTTGGTTTGTTTTCATACATTTCCTTTTATTTGCACTCATCTTAACTTGTGAACAACTTTTATTTCACTTCTCACCAAATTTTCTTCATTGATTACATTTTTATTTATTTGTACACTTTCATAATGTCTGCATATTCTTTTTTTTTTTAAATTTGTATGTTTTATTCCTGCCCTTTTTTTTAAATCTCTGCATACATTTTTTTATTCGAGGTAATATTTTTTCATTTGCATGCATTCTTTTATTTTGTAAT
>JAVSBU010173663.1:0-12420 GCA_033118015.1 Loricariichthys derbyi
AAGGTCCGGATCAGCGTGGGAAACGAACTCTGGTCCGTTTTAAGTGGACCAAACAGTGCTGGTGTGAATACACCCTTTATGTATTATAAGTCTGTAATAATAATCAAAAAGCTTCTAAGTAATTATAAGTAATTACTTCTACGTAATTGCCAAGCAGATAATCACAGTATGATTAATTACATAACAATGTAAGTGAAATGTAAAAATGAAAATAAAAATAAAAATAAATAAATAAATAAAAGAAATCAAAATACACTAGTGGTGGGAACAAAGACTGTCTGGGTAATTTGGTACTGTCAAGGATCTATGCAGAAGTAAATCTCAAACATTTTATGAATTTCCACCCAGCACAACCCGTTTTATTTAGCAATGTTCCCAACTGCAAGGTTTTCTTATGCACCAAGAAACAAGAAATCTAACAAGCTGTAAGTGTGTTCCAAACAAGGATAATCCTGATTAAAATAAGCCAACACATGGCCAATTAATTGTCAAGTACTAACACATCCAACAACAATGTTCAAACATGCAGCTGCCCAAAGTACAGCCCATTGTTAGCCATCCAAGTAGTTATATAAATGAACTGGCCTTCAACTGTGTAGGAGATAAGACTAGGAGAAACAGCTGGTGCTTATTTCACTGAGGGATAAAACATGGCCATAAACATGTGTTATCTGATGCCACAGCTAATGGAGTCTTCCAGAAAAGGCTGGTTTTGTGGAAGCATTGTACTATAAAAATCAAGAAGACTAAACAGGCCAGAAAGTCACAAAACATATGATTAAGGCAGATCATAAACACGACAACATACTTCATTTAAAGCAAGTCTACTTGTTTTATCCAGCACTTGCCACAGAACATTATTCAGATAACTCTGGTCACCACACACTTCCTCTGGTGTATTTCATCTTTTGAACACTGATGTACCTTATTTTTATTAAGATTTCAGAAAGGTTCCCAGGTTTGTTCTCATAATTAGAAAACAAAGACCTCTTGTGTGACCATTATTCTGTTTGGCTACATACCAAATCATTTAGAACAGCGGCCAGTTATGCAACTTAAAAAAACAGCAAACTGCAGCAAAACACCGAAGCTCTCATTTCGACATCTACTTAACTGGTAATTGAGAAGAAAAAGAAAAAAAAAAAAAAAGAGTAAAGAGAAAAAAGCCCAGTCTCAAAAACCACATTAAAACTAAATACTTTCAATGATCCAAAAGAGGTTAAAACACTAACATAAGAACTGTTGGTTTAGGCAGCTGTTACTCAAGCCATGGAGAAAAAGGCATACACACAGACCACCAGTGTTCAGATCCATGATTGAAGTCAATTCCTCTAGTCACATGACCAGTTAAACCACATACATTAAAATGGGTTGTTAATAAATGTTAGACAACCTAGATCCTAAATACCACCTACCTAATCAGAAAAATACTTTAAAAGTTACAAACTTAAGACTTATCACAATTATGATTAAATGGATCAAATGTTTAATGAACTCAAGTATGGTTTGGTTGGTACTTATGACAACACTAAATAAAACAAGTCCCTTTACACAAAAACAAAAGCTCTTAAATTCAGGGAATCACAATGCTGGTCCATTATGACAATGTAAAAAAACGATAGCTTGTGAGTCCATATGAAATAAACTAAATATCACTTGCACAGGAAATAGGAGCACAAATCCTGTACCACATCTCTCAACAAAAGACAAAAGCAGCACGAGTTACTAACAGACCAAATCAGGATTCAATTTCCAAAAAGTACTGTAACACTAAGGACATCACAGACTCAATGGAAAGCTCATTCATTAATTTACAAGTAATTGCCAAAACCCTTCATAATTAAAAGTAGCACGCTAGACGGGAACGATATAATATATATACTTTCACTTTAAGGGCATTATTTCAAAATGTGATAAACATCAAAATGCCTTCCCCCTTCTAATCTCATAGACTATTACATGCCTTTCTTTGTTGTTCAACGACTCCTGGGCAGCGAAATAAGTCTTGATTTTTTTTACATTTGTACACAATCTACCTGAGTATGAGCTGATGCAGTCCAAAAAATCTAAAGATGGTTTTATAACCTTTTCTAGCTTGATGGCCTGTCCCCTCAAACCAGGTTAATTTTAACTATAGTTTAGCGGTCCTTCTGTATTCATTGTTAATCCATTCCAGAAGGCTGGTCGAGTGCCGAAAACGACGAGTGGCAAGCAAAATTTACCCATAAGGAATAATGTAAATTGAATTAACCCATTCTAGACCCCCAGAAAATCCACAGTGTATAAGACATTATACACATTAATGGGGATACAGTCCAACAAACCCATCATAAATGTATCATGAACCAAAGAGTTTAATCTGGTCTATAACGCATCACAGTGGTGCCTACCTTAATTAAACGTGTTCAAAAGACTTGCATTAAACGAACTCATTAACACAAAGCGTAATTTCTAATACATGTTTGAAAATCTGATGCAATTTCATGAACAATATATTGAAAGTGAAAAGCAAAATGCGAATTCCATTGATGAGCTTATGGTGGTGGTGCTAAGCTAGATGTCTGGAAGCACATGTGGGAGATTATCACACTGCGCAGTGGCTCTCAGAGCTTTCCTAGCGATTTCCTGGTTTCAATAATCTTAGGACCCATGGTGATTTATTTGTACTATGAATACTGTGTTTTATATATAAAAATAAAGAAAAGCTGCACTGCCTGAGATCGATATTGAGAGACTGAATCGAGTGACTAACAAGTTTAAGCAAGAGTGGCGAGTTCCCAACAAAAGTGCTGAGAAAGTTCTCCTCAAAATGTGTCAAAAACCGAATTTAAAGAGTTCTGAGGTGATCGATTGCCAAGGCAGCCCTGCATATAGAGCTTCAAAAACAAATCACAACAAACCTTGTATTACTGTAATAAAGGATGGCTGAATATTTAGAGCAAATTCACAATCCGCAGCACAAGTTTTATCTTTAATACTGAGGGTCAATCTGCATGACGCATAACTAAACAACTGTAAAGTCACTAAAGTCAAAGTCAAATTTATTTGCATAGCGCTTTTTACAAAGGAGCATTGTCTCAAAGCAGCTTTACAACTCATGTTATTTCCAATTTGAGCAACTATAATTTGTGTGACCAATAATACTGGACCTTATGACATAATTACACACTACACGTCAAAATAATGGACTGCCCACATTAAAGACTGACAACCAGATGGAATACCACCCAAGTGAAATACCAATGTCATTTTGAAAAACACACTCCATATCAACAAGGTAATGACACCCATTCAGGTAAAGCTGGTTTTACACTGAGTGAGCTCAGCAATTTTTAAAGTTCATTACAGGTTTCACTATATGAGATAACTGCTATAAAGATTTATGTTCTCTATGATAGACTGTAATATATGTGTTTAAATGTTCATTAATACAATGAAGATGTTCTAATGAGAGACCTGCAAATAAAGAAAATGAACCTGCTGCTTACATCATCAAACTGGGAATCTGTCAAAGTTAACAAACTTAAGTCTAAACAGTGTTTGTTTCCTAGTTAGGTAGAATTACTGGAGGCTGTAATTGTTATATCGCACACATCCATCCATGCCGTGTGACATTTCACTTGGTCGTAATAAAATTCAGACTCACATTCTCACCATTCAACAAACCACTCAATTTAAATTCAGCATTTTGTTTGCATTTTACCTTTGCAACTGCATTTTCACAAGGTTCCCTTCAACCACTGCGGTCCTCCTATGGGTGAATTTGAGACAAGTTTTGTCTAAAATCCAAAATTTCTAACAGATCCAGAACTGTCACATCGGTTGCCAGTGACAAGAGCGCTTCGTGTTTGTTCTAAAAGAATCAAAAAAGTGAAGAAGCCCAAAACGTGGTGGAAAACACTTGTTGCTAAAACAAAACAAATGCTCATCGTTATCAGGGAAACCCACTCTAGTAAACTTAATGCTGTGTGAGCTTATGATGACGTGTAACTTGGACATTACACACAAACACAGGAAGCAAGCTGTCTTGAGGCATACAGTCATTGTCTCCTGAAAGTTTCGTTAAACTTGGCAACCGGCGGGTCTGCTCTGTTTCGAAGAGGCAGTCTGAACTGGATCTTTACAGGCTAACACTCAACGCTGGTATTACGTGAGAACAGAGAACAAGCATTGAAGAATCACTTACACTACAACATACATAATGATGCCCTGAACCCTATTTCATATGTGACCCAATATGGCAAAACCCGGCATAATGCACCAAAAATCAAAATTGAGATAATGAGTGATTACATATCTCCATGAAATAAGCTTTAAAATGAAGTATATTTCATCAAAAGATCTTGAAAAATAAACATTCTACAGCTATTTGAAGTTCAGGAGTCCTGCCAGACTTTCCGAAAGTTGATTTTGAGGAAAAAGGCTCCTAAAGTTTTCTTATAGTTCAAAATCAAAACACCATAGCAAACATACATTAAATGTTGTTCAATCCCTATGAAATGTGGCACATAATTTAATACAGGGATAAGCTTCAAGAAAAAAAGTAAAGTTCTTGCTGTTATGACCACAATGCACCGCCCGGAGGCCTCTCAACCAATCAGAGCGCATCTCTGCTCGTGTTTATGTAGCGTCTTCACAGACGCTACATGTAAAAACACGCTTGGGATTGTTTATGCTTGCTAAAATCTCATTTTATTGGAGGAAAATTATATCATTAGGGATCCCCTCATTAAAATAGAGCAAGAAGGAATATCGTAGACGTGTCTCCATCGAAATATGGGCAGTGGAATACACCATGCACGTGCTCAGAGCCGGTGAAAATGGAGTGGATTTTCACTTGTTTTCAGATATTTATGACCTATTTTACCCAAACCTGATTGTAACAAAATTAATTTTTTGAGTGTTTAAGAACTTTTTTTATTGTTTACATGGATTTGATGTATAGATTAATGGTATAAGCTTGCAATTTCCATCAAAATCTAAAAATTGATCTGGGGGTACATTTTCGTGACTTCTCATACTTTAACTCGAAAGTACAATTTGCGACTTATGCCGGCTTTTGCCATAGCGGGTCACATATATTAATCTTTGAGCATCACCACCACAAACACTGATACGGTAAACACACCCTGGTAATAACCGAGCAAGATGACATGCTCCATCTCTAATCATATAATTTTCTTTCTGGCAAGCTCACATATACATGAGGTAATTTTAAGTGATGAAACTATCTAACATCTTTAGTATCTAAAGAAACTATCTAATGCCCTTAATGGGCTTTGTTACTAATGTGTGCAGTTTAAGGTAGGAAAATGTCCTTGTTTTGGGACAAGTGAATTAATACAGTAGGTCTAAACAAAAAAATTTCAAAATTAAATCATTTAAAAAAAGCATTAAAAAATAAAATATAATAAAAAACCCAACACCATACTTTCATAGGTTGTGCTGAAAATAAACCCAGCAAAAAAATAACTAAGGTTATTGGGAAGTCCTACATTTTAATTTCATTTGCCCCGAGTAACTTACCAGTAAGTGATCTCAGAAGCTAATCACTTGCACCACCTTACATAGTAAAATCTAAACAACTGAGGATTACAGCCCTCGATCAAGGGTTCAACTGTGGCAAACTTGGCATCATCTTACATCAGCCACCATCACCCAATCGCATAAAATACATCAGCAGGTAGATTTAAAAAAATTATTGATCTGGTCCATGTTGGACCAAGACTCAGAATATCCTGAGTCCCCCAACTGGCTGATGTAATCTTTATAAGGTTACACTGATGTGTAGTTGCAATGAATTATGAGGAGTCAGTGAGCAAAACAGGCATAATGATGTCACTCTCCATACTTACACTGTTTGTAGAGTCACAGTGGAATAACACTTGGCTCACAGTAAACACACACATTTGTTTCTACAAACAACTAAATGCACTAATCAGTCAGAACATAATATTTTTTCCCTTGTACAGCCAAGGCTCCTGACCCATCGAGGCATGGGCTCCACAAGAGTAAGACGTTCTGTGTTATCTGGCACCCAGACACCACAGATCTTGAGCAGATGCTTTAAGTCCTAGAAGTTGCAAGGTGGTACCTCTATAGATCGGACTTGTTTGAAAAGCTCATTCCATGTCCAATCGTTGTTCTTAACACCGTCTTTCAATGCATTGACTTCTGTCAGATCGTTTCAGGTCCATCATATTTTAAGTGATATAGCTTTCTCCTAAACAGTCATAACAGTCCATTACTGAACTTTCTATAACTATTGTGAATTTCCATAAAATAAAACCACGATGGCATTAGGGATGCTGTGTAGATGGTAGCTCAAGTTTTCAGCGGTACCTCTGACACACTTGCATATCGATTGCAGTTTTCTAGGGAAAATACCCATTATATTCACATTAGAGTAGCATAAAAAGACTTATTATGGTCATGCCTGGTCAATGTCCATTTCATTCAACATACTGTTTCACAGAACTTAGCAGTTATTGAAATGGTACCTGTATGCTTCTTTCTTTTTTTTTGGTATAAATTAAAATTGTGTTCTTAGTGTAATCCCTGTTAACCCTCTGTGTGCTTGTTATATGTCATACATGTGCACTCTCACCAAGTCAAATGTGTGTAACATACTTGGCAAAATATAGAGATTCTGATTTGACATTATTCCACATATACAGAGCTGCCTACCTGTCCGTTTCTGGCGTACAATGTACGCTTTCGATGCCTGATTATACGCCACACAACTAGACTACTTCATCATACGACTGGCCAGGTCGGCAAAATACGATTTATAAATTGCTGTATATACGACTCAAATACAAAGAAATTACTGAAGTGTCGCTGATGATTACCGAGGAACACAGCATCACGGCTGTTTCGTATTATACCTTATTTGGCTCAATTTCCCACTTTCAAAGGTAAATGCATCATTAATCTATTATAAGTCAAAACACAGATTAGTATCAGTTGTTATCGATCGATGGAATCGATTGTTTGCGGTTTTGATGTTTGTTTCATGCGTAATTGCGCACTTTGAACAATGTTTTGCAAGTTCATCAACATCGTTTTCAGTACACATACTACACATTCAATATAGACTACACACTACGCAGCATGCATGGTAATACACCGGGCGACTGTTATATCTAGTACTATTTTGTGTGGCTTGGTAGATTTAACACTGTTGTCATTGGCTACTTTGATCTTTTATTTGATCATACTGTTGTGTTCCTGACAATATACCCTTTCTAATTATATGTAATGTGTACGTTTGCTTAAAAGGGTATTCAAGGTTTTACTTATGATCTGCTGGGTATGGCATAAGGATTGAAAAATTAGACTTCTGATTAGAGTTGGCTGCCATAAAATTGACTTTTTTTTCCCCTGCAATGCTTACATTAAATTCTTAAGAAGGTTATTTGACTGTATTTTGAAGAAAATGCCATTTGCAATGACATAACATATACGTAGAGCAAAAGTTGCCAAATTGAAATGTGTTCATTTGTTCAATTGAAATCTAGGGGGTATCAAGTCGTATACTCCCTTATCCAGAGCGACTTACAATTTATACTTAAAATTTATATTCATAGTTCAACAATATGAACTTTTCGATTGGCTGTGAAATAAATCTTGTTTGTATGCTTTTACATCATTCGTGTATTTCTAATTCTTCTTTGACTGAGACACCTGTGACATGTCACATTGTCATAATAGCAGTCAATGTGTAATGACCGTGCATGGCCAAGGGATCTGTGTCACCACAAGGGATAAAAACTAGCCCCTAATCCTATTTTTGGTGATCGTACTCCTTGAGGTCCTGATTATTCTCTTTTTCTGAGACAATTTGAAAATTTGTACTCAAGCCAAAAAATTAGGGAGGGTAGCTATATCATAAGATCCAAGATTTAGGAGGAAACCGGTTCATAAAGCAGCTACACACCTGCCACACACCCTATTAATTACACAAACAGATCAGTTAATCATCTTATTGGGTTGATCGTTTTTGTTTCTATTGTTAAAAGCGGTTGTGTATAGTGAACCTGACTGACGTTTTCTATAGGCTTCTTCGTTTCCCTCTGAAATTAGAGCTGAACAATAACACCAGTTAGCCGGCTAATATGAATGCGTACACTTACAAACAACTTCTATAACAACTAACTATATTAATTTTACTTTTTTCCAACTGCTCGAATCCATTTCAACACATAATAACCACTTTTTACACTTATGCTAGCAGTTATGCTAGTTATGCTAGCACAGACTAGCATATGCTAGTATAATACTGGCTAAGGTTGCTCATAAAACGCTAACTTACGGTTTCTACAAGCAAAGGAACCGTCTAGACAGAAAACGGCACCGTAACAACGAGCTGTAAATTAAACATGATGAAATAAAAATATATCCAACATGGTTAAACATAAAGAATTTCTCTTACCTTCGAGTAGACGCTGAATGATGCTGTCTATGTTCAGCTTATCGATGTCGGCCATGCCTCACTGCCTAGCTACAGCTAAATAAAAACGATTTTCCAGAAGTTGCTATGCTTCGGCTAAAAAGAATGAAATTAAATTCAAAGCTAACTTCATAAACAAGTTAAACCATCAATAAAATTCTTTCTTCAGTCCCAGATTTAGCCCACCGAAGCTGCAACCGTCCGCGCTACCACAGAACACCAGGGCGGAATGGTAACGAAAGGTTGAACTGTGAGTCGGTTCAGAGGAACAACTCGTTTAATCAGCGAGTCGAGTGAACCGATTCTCTCTCGTACTGAATCGTGGTTTAGAGTGGGCTTGTCTTTACTAAAGCTTGTCCCTTTAATTTATTCATTCAGTCACTTTCTTATCCGCTTAATCCTGGACAGGGTCATGGGGAGACAGGACCGGTAGTACAGGGCAAAAGCAGGAACCAACCCAAGATATGTCAGAGAGCCAAGTGCTGAGGTTAACTGGTGTCTCTAAAGTGCCCTTAGTGTATGAGTGTCTCAGTGACTGTGCCCTGTGATGGACTGGATGAATGGATCTTGTGCCCTGTGTCACCGGCTAGGCACCAGCTTTCCCACGACTATGACCAGGATAAGCGGATAAGACAACAAATGAATGAATGAATGTGTTCATGTTTGTGCCCTGCAATTGACTGGCACCCTGTCTTGGTTTGGTTCCCACCCTTTGCCCTGTGCTACCAGTTAGGCCCTGTCTCTGGATTATGTGGGAATGAGAATGGGTGATGCACAGTGATGTACCTTGATTTGAGGAAGCCATGGGATAACTTTATGGGATTTCAGATTTATTCCATTCCAGCACTGTTTCTCATTACTCCCACATTACTGTTGTGTTTATTTACATTTAAACATAGATATTTTTAAATAATACAGATACAAAAGCATAACATCTATTAGGAATCAGTCATTGAAATTTGGTCTTATGTGAAATTTAGAAAGTACAAGCTTAATTGAAATACAGGCAACAGTTTCCTTATTATGAGAGAAAAAATATGAGTCGTCCAAAGTTCCAGACAAAAGAACCTGATAAGCAAAAACTGGTGCTGAGAGAACAAAAGCATTATATGAGTCTCATTAGCACAGGGAAGGAATATCTTGTGATCCTGGAGGAGAAGGTAGATATGTTTATCCATACTGGTTTACAGTTGACAGAGAGGTGTCAGGCCTAATATGTTTGAATATAAATAGTCCTTAAGTTATAAATGACACCTAACTTTCCATCACAAGTAGAAGCCACATATAATATTTGAGATTTTAATTGTATTTTTTTAATGCCATTTGATCAGATATTGTTTGTTCCCTTCATTTTAACACTGCTTGTTCTGCTGTATCCTATGGGGTACCATCCATGATTGGTGCAGTGTCTGGGGGATGATCCCTCCAGTCCAGGCTCCTCCTGAGTCACCGGAGTTTTGGGCTTGCATACAGTATTAGACTGCTGCAGAATCTGTGCATTATAAAGTATGGAGCCTTCAAATGTAAATGTCTTAATGGAAATGTGTTTGCTCCTCTCAGTGTAGTGTTTTACATTCTCAGATTAAAGAAACTCAGGACAGAATTGTAGAGAAGAGGAAGCAGATAGGAGACAGTTTCAATGAGTTTATAAAACATCAGCAGTGAAAAAAGCTTATTTCCATCTTAGAAGAGCATGTCCATCAGGTACTTTCTTTGTTCTAGTTGGTTTAATCGTACGGTTTTAGATTGGAAGAAAACAAGAGAAAGAGATCTGAAGATCCTGTCCAACATTTTACATCCTGTAGGCCAAAACGTGGTACAACAAGCTGCTGTGTCAGAACCAGGCACTACGCAACGGCATTACTCACTTATCCCAGCAGAGGGCGACATGGATGATGGAGTACCAGCACCTTAACAGGGAGCTGAAGCATCTAAACAGCATCATGGATGATCTGGTGGAAACCTCATCTGTGGCTTATAACGAGAGGTAAGCAAACATATCAAAGAGATGGTCAGGGTCATGGGTGGGTCCCGACATTTAGAACAGAATTCACTGGGTGTATGCGACAGTCCTATCTGTATGGGACACCAGTTGAGCGCTGGCTTACATAACCACACTGTTGAAAGCCCTGTCAAG
The DNA here is from genome assembly GCA_033118015.1 of Loricariichthys derbyi. Taxonomy (NCBI): domain Eukaryota; kingdom Metazoa; phylum Chordata; class Actinopteri; order Siluriformes; family Loricariidae; genus Loricariichthys; species Loricariichthys derbyi. The sequence continues at coordinate 10,590 of JAVSBU010173663.1, forward strand.
GGTTCAAAAACATGTCCATTGGGCTCTAACCTCTGAGCTGCAAGTCTAGTTGTGTCATGGTTAAAGGAATTGTTCTACTACAGTACCTGGAAGAGGAGATAAATACATGTAGATGGAGATCTTTAACAATCTATCTGCTCCTGACAAGGTGTAACAGTTGGATTTTTGTGTGCATGTGTGTTTTTTGCGTGGCAAGTCAGTTATCTTGAAGCAAATGCTCAAAGTTCATGAGAGCAGTAAGGAGGATGCAGCGCTCTTCAGATTAAAGATAGCCAAGCTCAAACGCGTCATCGACCATGAAAGCAAGCTACGTACTTTTCTGGAGAAGAAGTATCAAGAAAGACCATTTGCAACATATTTTACCTTGTGGAATGTTTATAACAAATCGTTTTTTTCCGAGTTCTGTATCTTAAAATTTATCGATAAATGCCAATAACAGAACTGTGTGTCTACCCACAATAATACACTAGAGGTCTTGCTTGAATGTGAGATAGTGGTACTGGTGTTCTGCTCTTCTACGCAGAACTTTCTTCTATTACTGCATCACACCAGTGCTAATATCTCACATTAAAGCATGACCTCAAATGTATTATTGCTTAATTAAACAGCTTTGGTCAATATCCTTTACTAACTGGATGAATTACTGCCGTGTGACAGTTTCACACTGAGCCGTATCGCAGGATGTACCATGAAATTGGGGAGCTGACAGAAGACAGTGACATGTCCAAGATCACTGAGAAGATTGTAGAGGACAGGGAGAACAACTTTTCCATCAGTACAGAGCTAAACAGCAAGATGGTCTGGCTGCCGGAACGCACTACTTATTTGAAGGTGTAAAATGATGCTCTTTCCTTGGAAAGGCATGGAATCACATATGGTCACATGGTCATGTATGTAGGAAAGTTCATAATGCAATTTCTACAATGCAATGTGATTTAGTATTGATTAATCTAGGAAAAGCTGTGAGGAGTGGGAGATTGACAGGGATAGTGGCCTTTACTGGGAATGACAGGCATAGAGTCCACTCCCCCAACACAGAGACTGACAAGAACAAGATCTACAACCCTTTCATTAAAGCTGAGAGGTACAGAGGCCATGCCGCCTTCACTGGGAGTGACAAACACAGAGGATTCACTGCCTTCAATGAGACTGACAGACACAGTTAATGGGGCCACACCAATTAACAAGACTGACAGGCACAGTGGCCTTTACTGGATAGACACAGATTTCATATACTTTCACTGGGACTCACAGGTACGGGGACCACACTGCCTTCAGTGAGTATGGCAGGTACAGGGCAATGCCCCCTTCACTGCGTCTGAGTGGGAGAGAGAACGTGGCATCTTTAGTAAGACTGTCAGGTGCGGAGGCCGTGATTCCCTCAATGAAACTGACAGGCAAATATGCCTTCTTTGGACTAACAGGTGCCGGGCCACACCCCTTTCACTAAGACTAGTAGCCTTCACTGGATAGGCACAGATGCTGTTCACATTCCCTGGACTAAGGGACCAAGAGACAACATTCTTTTTCCCTGAGCCTGGCAGGCAGAGCGACCTTCAGCGGGACTGACATAGAGAACCATTCGCCTCTAAGAGGGTCATGGGCAATAGCCTTTTCTACACTACTACACTGAGCCTACCGACAAGAGAAACCACAACCTGTGTTGTACCTCTGATGATCTCATTCCTAACTTTATCCATCCTTATCACTCTCAAGTAGAACCTCAACATCTTTAGCTCTGCCACTTCCAGTTTTTTCTCTTGTCTTTTTGTCAGTTCCACTGTCTCCAAACCATACAACATAGCTGCTCTCACCACAGTCTTGTAAACTT